>OZ023163.1:20112840-20392551 GCA_963678695.2 Diplodus puntazzo
TAGTTATGCATCTCTCTAACGTTGTCCAACCAACACATGAACATCCAAGCTCTCTTTCTCTCTCTTATCTCATTATTTTCTCCTCTCTTGCTACTCAGGCTTCTCTGTCCCATCAGTGATCCTGGGACCTCTCCCCCTCTCTCCTCTGGTTGAATGGGCCTCATTCCATTCCTCTTATATCTTCATCCTATAGGAGACTCAAGCCCTCATCTTGTCTCTCTCTCTTCTTTGTGCACAAGCTGTCCTTATTTCTTTTACTACTATATGTGCTTCATATTCCCTGGTTACATTCCCTGGTGAGAAATAAAGGTATTACACTTAACCGAGTTTTCAGTTGATTTGGTATAGAAGAAGTTGAAAAGAGAGAATCAGACAAGCCAACAACAGGCAAAGTCAAACAGCAAACAAAACAGAGTCAAAGCACCCATTACTCAGCTGGATAGGGACAGAGTTGTTTTGCAACAGGCTGGCTTAAGAGTCTGACAGTTTTCTGTTCTATGAGCACTCATTTAATACTCATGAGTTCCCAGTGGCATGGTGGGCTGTAATCAGGCAGGCATAGATCTGTTATTTGCATAGAGTACAATCTTTGTCTCTACAGGTCCGAAGCTGCACGGCCTAGATTTAACTAGCCAGGTCATGGACTTTATGTGGTTCATTCACATTGGAAAACATGCTTTCTAATCCATAGAGCAGTGAAGCGAAGAGCAGGACTGACATGGCAAAACTATCAGTTCAGTGTTGCTATATTAAGCAATTTCTATTACGCTATCTGTATGAATGGCGTGCCTGAGGTCTTTTTCCTTCTTTTCATTATCAGAATGGAGAGTGGTATGGAGAACAGATTGTACATTTGAGACTTATGATATTGGGCTTTATAAAAAGTATTGACTTGACTTGATGCAGAGTGACTTTAAACGATTTGTCAGTAGGAAATATGTTCATTTTCATTCTGAAATTATCCATTTTCTGGAGTGAAGGAGTCAACTTAAAGTACGTGAAAGGCTACATTAGGGTGAACAGGCACCTATGCAAACAAACCATTTGTGTCCTTCTCAGACACCCTGAGCTCAACTACATTTGTGGCTCTCTCCAGATCCTATGACATTCATTTTCTCTCCACATAAGAGCCATACGCTCTTGGCACGAGTCAGTGTCAGCATTCGGTACCATGGTGGGGAGAAATCGCCTTTTTCAAGCCGCTTATCTCATTATGCAAATGCAGGGTTCATAAGTCATGCTTGCTTTTGTTCACCACAAAATGATTTATGAGACCTTATTCAAACAAAGCAGAGCAGGGAGGGATGGGATTTGGCTATGTCGGGCGTGAGTGAGGGCTTTTGAAGGAGCAAAGGTTCCGAATTTTGTCGAAAACCTTAAATGTTCGTGAATGCGTTTGACAATATGCTACTGTTCAGAGATTCATGTCATGTATGGCATGTATGGAATGGCTGAGGATGGAGGACCTTATCTTATGTTGGAGCTCTATAGTGAAATTGGCTGTGCTTCACTGTAAAAGTAAAAATTAAAGCACCTGTCCCATTGCCATGAGAACGGGGACCTACATGGCAAACTTTGATATTCACTTACCTGCTCTGCCTGTTGAACAAAAGCATTCTACAACAAACACACTGATTCAACCGGGAGAGAATACTTCAGCAACAAAACCTGGTGGATAATTCAAGTGAAAATTAACTTCGGGAAATGAAAAGAAAAATAAGAGGAGAAAAAGGATTATTTGACAAAGCAATTGTTTAATTCCTTGAAGTCCAACTGTTTGACCTTTGTGTCATTCCCTTACCACCTTGACATCCTCCTGTTCATCCTCTGATATAATTAGAGCTTGTTTTGGTATGGTAAAGGGGGGTACATTCTACCCACAAGCTTTCCCAATTTTGCCAAACAGGGAGGGAGGAAATTAAATCAGATGTGATTTATATCGGCTTTTCCCCAGACGTACCGCGAGTACTTTGAGCTTAGGCTCATAAAAGTAAGGGGGGGATGGGAGGAATGAGGAGAGTATCAAAGCACAGAAGGAGAAGGAAGAAAAGGGTTGCGTAGATTGTGTTGAACAGTTTACAGTATTCAAATACGGTCACCATCGCCCATCCCCCAAATTCCCATCACCAATCTCCCACCCTCCAGCCCCATGTCCAAACAATTTAAATGTCAGAGGCATAAAGCAAACAAACCGACTCGTAATAACCCTCAACATCCCTCCCCTCTGCTTCCACCAACCCAATCCTGTATCATGACCAGCCAGCGACACAATTTGAATAGCTCAGTAGTTTCCTGACACTTATGATGTTGTGGAGATAGTAGGAAGACACAAACACAGAATGCCCACACAGGTGGAAGAATTGCACACTGATGATGACATGGGGCGTGGGACTGATATTCACATATGACCACACTCACGAACAGCATGTACAGAGCACATAGAACCCAAACACAGATGACATATTAATGTTAGTGGATATAGAAAGGTTTGACACTTTTAAGAGGAAAAGCCCACTTGATGCCCCGGCCCCTTTAAGTCATTTGGATGGAGTTAGGAGCGGTTATGTCTGGTTTAGTATCAGTTAGCATCTTTTCGTTCCCTTTTCATTGTGTTGGTTAAACATCTTACCTCGAATCGGGGTACCCTCTGGAGGAGACACAAAAACGAAGACACAACATAAGTTTAGTTCAACGTTAATGTTAGTAATAATTAGAGGAGTTATTTGGGTTGGAAGGTGGAACACTGGAACTAGATTGTCAAACGATTAGGTCATCTCTAACAGGGCTTTCAGAAATGGGATTTTTTTTCACCTCTCATTGCTGGTATCACAAAGGATTGGCACTTACATCAACTTATCATTTTCTCTTTTACCTCTCCTTGCCTTATACCTTTTCTTAAATATTAAGCCAGGAAACACAATGGTTCATTGCTAGAGCTGAAAGAGCTTCAGGTCTTGGCATGCGTTTTATCACAGCTGCAACTCGGGGTGATAAAGCGAGGTTTGAATTCAAGTTAACATGAAAACCTTTTTTTCCCAGCCTACTGAACTTGAATAAGAGTTCAGTAAAACAAGCTAGGTGCACCACTATCCTACCCAGGTTATCTACATTAGTATGGAACAAACCTGCTGAGGGAGGAATGCAAGTCCCTACTGAACAAGAAGTCCAGGCTGTTCATTCAGGCAACCGCAGGTTAAATCAAACAGTTTGAAGTTCTTATTTATCCTACAAGTTGTAAACCTGCTTAACTGTGACAGATAGACTCTTCACCTCAAGCTTCATCCCTCCACTCTAGTCATTCAATCTCCTGCCTCTTTCCATTGTTTCATCTTACTGAGAATTGTATGTTTCTCCAGCCTTTGTTTATTGTGAGTCTGTATTGTGTTACATACCTGACTGCAAGCCAAATGTCCCATTAGGGACAATAAAATATTGAGCTTATCCAGTCAGGAAATGTAGCCCAAGTTGTTGCTGTGATGTAAAATGTATCCCTTATAGGCAGAGCTTTGGGGGTTGGTGCGAGAGCCAGCTTAGCTTCAACCCTGTCTCTGCCAAGCATTAAATTGTTCTTCTGCACTTGGCTTTTTTTATAACCATTTCTCCACCCTCTCTTTCTTTATCGGTTCCTCCATTCCTTTCTTTTTTCCCTATTTTTGAGTTTTTATGTTCCTTAGTCGTTCCCACAATTCCTCCTTTTCTCGTAGCCTTTCTCTTCGTCTCCCTCTCTAAATCTAAGGATGACTCATGGCAACAATGTGCCCTTGGTAATCCCCCGAGAATGCCAGTTGGGCGGCACCAACCCAGGGGAGGTGCCCTACTTAGCATATGCGGCCTGCAGGCACAGAGCTGAGGGTCAAGGGTGTATACTGCCCATTGAGCCCAACACTACCGGCCTGTCCTGTAAGAAAAAAAAAATCAACTGGTCTAACCAACAAAATGACAATGCCTGTAATCCATAATTTATTTTGCTTTTCCAAGGATGGATCGCAGCGACATGTGGCAGCTGGCTAAGCAAGGCAGTCTGGACTTTTCTCATCCGAGCAACAATTTCTAAAGCACTTCCATGCTAGATTACATATGTAATCTTCCCACTGTGTTCTGGCGTCTAACCTGGGGTCTCCTATAAGAGCCAGGAAAACCTCGAAAAGACGGAGAATCCTCATCAGATACCTGAACCACTTGAACTGGTTCCTTGCAATGCAAAGGAGCAGCGGCTGTACTCTACTACCTTCCTCTTTCTCTGAGAGTGAGCCCAGCCACCCTTTGAAATCTGTAAGTAGAATTTCATTAGGTGAGAGTTTGGAACATAGATTACCTGGAATGCTTTGCCTTCCAGCTCAGCTCCCTCTTCACCACAATGGTCCAATATGACGCTTGTATTATTGCTGACAAACAACTTGCCTATCAATCTGCCAAACAACACCTCTCCCAGCTAAAATCAAGAGAACCTTGACTTGAAGATGTTAAGCGGTGGCAGCAATTTACGTATTCTATGCAGTAAATGAAGTGGTGTGGGTGGCAACATAGTATGGATGAAATGTTCAATACCTTCTGGACAGATTATGGTTGCAGCTCTGCATACAGAAGTGTCTTTTGTGATACCAGCAGGTAGGAGGCAATCACTGAGTTTGAAGTTCTGCCTGGCTTGCAATGTACCGAGGTGGACTAATTTCCTGTACTATAATTAAATGTTTTATAATTTAATTCATTGTTACAATTTTCCACACTGTCAGATGTAGGTGGAAAAACTTTCTCAGTGTCAGATCAGATTATTTTTAAGAAACATTACAAATAAAGTGTAATTTACTCTTGGCCATTTCTCACTTGCAAGGTTCTTGTATGTGATTAACCTAGTCTTCAATATACATACACAGTATACTTTATGCATAGATTTGCCACAGTGAGTTTAGAGTCATTGCAACAACCAGGTAAAACAACAAGGACATTTTAATCATTTCTGCTATGATTTTAGAGACCACATAATCAAAGGATATCACAACACAAAGGACAATAGGGGTCTGGGAAGGTTACGTTGTTATAGAGTTAGAGTTTGATTAGAGGCTGCAGAAGCTGTTGGTTTATTTTGCTTTAGCTGCGATGAAATTTTAGTCAGGGGTTAAGGGGTCACTAGTTATAGGTTAGGTGAGGTTAAGGTCAAAGTTAGGTTAAGGTTAGGATAAGGTTAAGGTTAATAAAGCAGGTTTGTAGAAGGGAAGGCCATCATATGTGGACCTCATAAAGAACTGGGTTAAAGAAGAGGAATGGAAAAAGAGAGGAAAGTAAGGGGTAGAGGGTGTAGGTATAGAGAGAGGTTGTTTGGATCAAAGGCATTGGTTCCCCAAAAAATATAAAATATCAAAAGAAATATTTGACCAAGGTCATTGGAACTTTTCATTTTATTGTTTTTAATAATAAAGCAGCATGAGGAGATAAAAATAAAACTTAGCTAAGGAGGGACCTAAACAGAGAGGCTAGGTCTGGAGTGGCGAGCCTCTATTCAATTACAATGGCAAATCCACCTTTATTACAGGCACACAAGCTAATGGCCATAAGCTCCCCTTCTAAGCTTTGGCCAGCCAGGGGTTGATCAGCTTACGGTGACAATGACCTAAATATACCTCAACAGACCGCTGACCTCCTCGCATTATCAAATGCAGCATTATTTGCTCCACAGAACACCCCATCTGTTTTGTTAAGCAACCCTCTGAATATATTAAAAATATTATTGAGGGATGTAGTTTGGCCAGAGGCAATCTGGCCAGAGATGTTGCCCATCTGCGTGTGAGACGAATGGCGTTGCGTGATTGGCCGAGTGTCAAAATTTGACCGCCCTCCAGAGGGCATCTGGCTGACCTTCTCATCACTATGGACACCAGTCTGGGACCCTAGTAGTGTCGCAGCAGGTCTTGACTTGTTAGCACATCTGCAGAGGTCCTAGGTACTCCCTGCAGAGCAGCTTTGATGCTACAAATGTAAGCATTTTCTTGCACTTTTCAGACTGACTGCAAAGGAACTCAGCATAGTTCACATTGGAATGTGCATACTGTAAATGTGCGTGTGAGGAGGCTATCCAATGTCAGGTCATGTTCTCAAACCTTTACATTAAAAATGACCTTAATCTTTATTAATATCCACTCCTACCAATCCTCTCACTGTCTCCCTGGCCTCCAGTTAATCTGTTCTGGCTGATTGCGCAGGGAGGGCCTGGGGTCTGCAGCCACAGGGACTAGGGGAGAAATGTCAGGCTCCCTCCACACCTCTAGAGGAGCTCCTCAGGGGACACTGACGCAAATATCACTGCCCCGCCAGCACAGCATGGTCTGGCACATGAGCAACCAGTCAGCCAACCAGTCAGCTATATGGCAAACACGAGCTGGCAGTCCATCATCTTACATGTATAATGAAGGGGGCTTCATTTGCTCAAACTGAGTTTGTTTTTAGATCGAATGTTTGTCTTCCTGGTTTTCAATGTCCTATGCACATTTTTTTCAACAAATACTAAATATTAAAATTTGAAGAACCAAAATGGCTACTTGAAGTTCTGGGAACATGAGAAGATGGCAGCCTAGGGGGCTTGAGCATGCAGGCTTTTTTCTCATCAGCATAAATCCTGCCTGGCTGCTGAATGAGCTCTCTAGAAAAAATGCAAGCCTCAAAGCTAATATTACCTTACGATAGCCTTGGTATTGAAACAGGGGAAAGTAATTTCCCTTTCTGCCCTCCTACATACACATACAGTTTGAACTGCAAGCAAAAATTTACACAGCTTATAGTGGCTGGGTATATTTTTGCAAGTAGTTCAAAAAGACACAGGGAGTATAGAATGTGGCCAAAAGTAACTATCACTTGAGCCCTCGCCCTCTGGCATGGGCAACAGAGCCTTAGCTAGTGATTTGTAAACCAAGTGGAGATGTGGGCCAATTTGGCAAGAGAAGAGAATACTCTCCTGAGAAAACATTTGATCAAGACCAGAGGGTCCACCCAGCCCAAGTTTGGGATTGCAGGGTTCAGCCATACAGCAGTCTTGCAGTGGCCTTCACCTGGAAAGAACTCAAGTTTCTTTCAGCCCCTATCAGTACTTGCTGCACTTTCCAAGGATATTTTTGGACAACGAGCTGTTATTCTGAAAACTCAGTTTCAACTGTTTACATATGAGTATAAAAAAGCCAGTTGTACGATTGCTGAAGCAAAGAGTAGTATATGTGTCTAACCAAGAAGACAAACAATACTTTAGGCTATAACTGCACAGGAATAATTGTCTTGGATTCAAACAGAGTCCAATTATTTCCTCAAAGCCTGCTGTCGTGCAACACTGCAGAGAGAAAGAACTAGACGTGACAGGGGGCATCAGCAGTGTAAAATCTACATAATATAGTCAGGGAAAAGTATGGAAGGCAACAGCTTCTTCCAAGGTAACCTTGCACAAGGTTTGTGGGACCCCAAACAGTCCAGTAAAGTTGTTAAAGTATTGTAGAAAAGGTGGTTGAACTGGACGGCTCCTAAGTTTAACTATGCATTTTAGCATTAATGTGAAGCAAGATGTTGCCTAAAAAGGCTTGCTCAGCAACTCCTCCAACGTATAAATAAAAACTGTGCTGCTTAACCGTGAACCGTGATATCTAACCACCTCATTCTCAACTCATGCTGCTGCTTTGTCCTTGATTTGCCTTTCTGCTTTAAGTTCCAGTTGGTGTGTGAAAGCGGGTGGAACAAAAGTAAAATGTAAGGATAAATATGAATAGAACATAGGGAACAAGTAACAAAAGAGGAAGAAGGTGAGGGGAGAGCAGGGGATGCATGCATTTTGGAAAGTAGTTTAAATATGCCATCTGCTTCAAGGAGAGTGGGTGGGCTTGCTAGGCTTTGCAAAACACTTACCAAAGGTTTCTGAAAATGACAAAGCAAGCGAAGTAAATAGAAAAAAGGGGAAGAACAACATAGTTCATTTTAGGTTGAGGTTAAAAGTGACTGCCACGCAAGAATTAAAGGAACTTCAGTTTAGTTAAGTCTTGTGTCCCACCTCAGCATTTAGTTTTCATCATGAGTGGAGGAAGAACTGAATTTATCATCATAAATTCTAATTAAAATGTATAATTCTAATTAGAGACATGTTTTTATTTTCAATCAAAATCAAATGAATCCATTTTGGTTTTAATTAGTATTTTATTGGTTGGTTTATTTTATTCAGTTATAACTTGTGTTATGGGTCACAGCCAAATGAAACGTGTTGAAGACTCTGCAATGTGCACTGAGACACATCTGAGTTTCAGACACAAATACAGACAAAAGACAAAGAGAGAGAAAGACAGCAGTTTCAGTTAGACAGAACACATGAAGACAATTGAAGAAGTCATGAAACAGAAAAGGACAGATGGTACAGACATTAGACAACAGGCAGGAAGCTATGCGTCTTTGTCGTCATCCACGGAGGCTCAAAACTCTTAAAGCTGTGATGACAAGGTTGCAGCTGCCAAATGTACCTGAGGAACAACCACCAAAGTCTCTAACATTTTTCTAATTCTCTCCGAACCTTCAGACTCTTTAGTAAAGCTTAAATAAAAAAAAAATACACTATTACTACAGTACACTAAAACTATATACACCTGCCAAGCAGACAGCCTTATAACAACTGTACTGTATCACATCACTCAAATATCATTCTTGATGGCAAGATAAATTGATGAACTAAACTGGAAAAACACACTTTTCAGGATGTTCTTGTCTAGTAACACTTCGTAAAACCTTAATGAAATATCTTCCATTATTCTTTGGTGTGGTGTTAGACTAATACCTAGCATTAGTGATATTAGGAAGGCATAGTTGTGATCATGATAACCTTAACTTCAATAGTTATCTGTGACATGTCAGGAGGTGCAGTGAATCTGAACAGTTAAAGGTGCCCTGTGGAGTTTTTTTTTTTTTTTTTATCATTATCATTTTTTTCCAACAATTGATTCATGGAGCAAAGCAGGTTCACCAAGTAGGTGGTGGTAGCAAAAAAAAGTTTAATGTGGAAGGTTAAGCATGAACATCTTTGCTGGACATGTGACTCGAAACAAAAACACCAAAGTGCACCTTTAAGTTTGTTCTTCTTAATGTTTCAGAGAGAGCTGGCAGTACAAGAAGATGCACAACATTGAAATATTTAATGTTCGAGCCCCTAGCGGGAACTCTTTGTCCTCAAACTTAAGTCAAAAGCACTGGCTGACAGCTTTATCCAAAAACACCTCAGGACAACCTAACATCCCCAAAGGAGGTCCTCGGGCCACTGTGAACCAAGAAAGAGTTTTCAGCTATAAAACATCATCCCAGAGGGAGCAAATAGTCAGACATATCTTAACAGAACAGGTTTTGTTTGAAATCTTTAAAATCAAACATCTACCTCAAAACTGTAACTTAAAAGCAAAAGAAAAGTATCTAAAAATAAAAGTGTCTTAGGGAGCTATAGACTTACTGCTATCGTCGAGGCATAAATAATGAGATGACAAATAGATTTGTTTCAGTGTACAACTCAGGAGGGCCACAACTGGGGCAGCAACTCAATGGCAATGGGCTATTTATTTAGTGGTGTCTGCGCTGATTTACGTTTGCAGCAACAAATCAAATGGGAGTCATTGGATTTTTCGAATGGCGACAAATCATCGACCTAAAATATCTACCCCTTATTGCCTGGGGTTACTTCAGGCCCTACACTTAATTAGCTATATAATTAGACTTTGCTTTACTGGGCCTCTCAGTGGGGTTTAATCAATGGGAACAAGACAACATATCCACCACTGAGTTGTGTCAGTCGGATGTGGACCCTGCTCTCATTGTCTACTATGACACACTTCTGGGATGTTGTGAATTAACTGACCTCATTCAGTAATGTTACACTCTAAAACATTGTTTTCACAACAGCATTTGGAAAATCATGTATGGGTATTACATCACGGTCAGAGCACTATTGCTATAATGCTTTATACGAGTGTATGCATCTCATGGAAATTTAGATGTCTTCACCTGACATTTGACTGATTTAAATGCTTTAAACATGGTAAATACCAAAGTTTAGTTGGGTCAACACGCATGTGATTCCCATTTAGTTTTCGATGCAAAATATTGTGTTGTGTTGGTTTTCAGGTTTCTCATTTAACTCATGGATGAAACATTTCAAATTTGGATCGATCTCTTGGTCGCCTCAACTTAGCTCAGATCAGTTGGTAAAATCTAAATTGCAATGTCATTCAGCTAAAAGTAAATCATAGTTTTAGTTCCCAAACAATTACATGTGTTATACAGTTGGAGATACTCTTTTCAATCGCTTTCAACTATATTGCTGAAAAAAAACAAACAGGCAACATATCTGCAAAGCATAAAAACCGATGTTAACTACTACCACAAATGTACTGGGAAGTGAAATAAGTACTAAGGTTAATAAGAGGGGAACAAGGCAGCAGCTGGTTGTGCTTTCCTTACCTGAGCGCAGCTGTTTGATCCGCCCGTTACTTGCACTGGGGTCAATGGGCAGGAAGTCTTTGTACCAGGTGATTTCTGGGTCAGGGTTGCCACTGGCAGCACAGAGCATTGTGGCTGTTCGGGTTCGCTCCACCACTTTGAGTTGAGGGCCCATGTCGATGTTAGGGAAGCCTGGTGGGAGTAGGTCCTCTGTGAAAAAAGTAGGAAAAGAAGGGGCGTGAGTGGGCCAGCCTTTCTGACAACAAAACGTTCTGATTGAAGGAAGTTATTCGTTATCCATATGAATACATTTCCATCACTGCTAGAACCGAGAGCTATAACACAATAGTGAATTCACTAAAAGAAGTACCGTACTTTCCGGACTATAAGCCGCTAATTTTTCCCCATGCTTTGAACCCTGCGGCCTATACAACGGTGCGGCTAATTTATGGATTTTTACAGCTAACGGCCACTAGGGGACCTCCTCAATCTATGGATTGTACAGGTTACGTCCCTCACCTTTAACGCCTGGTTTATTATTATGCTTCTGCGTCGCGGCGACAGCGTAGCTACGTCGTCGACCCTACACCGTCATTGAGCATTCGGAGTTCTGCGTCAAGGGAACGCGTTGTTCTGTCGGTGGACGTCATCAACGTCAGTGATTCAGGTTTGTTATGCTAACAACACATAGTCAGACAGGTGGCGGTGCTAACGGAGCTAACAGCTGTCTGTCAGTCTGACCGAGAAGTTTCTCACTTTACTTCGCTGTTAGTTGAATTAAATGACATTCATGTTGTCTTTAACTATCCGTGCGAACCAGTCCGCAGCTTTGTGCGTCTGTTTGTGCGTCTCTGACTCTTGCGTGTTGACGTTTGCGTGGTCATAGGTTATGCAAATATGCAACTTGTTTGTTTAAATGTTAATAAAATGGAAGCTTCCCCAAACAGCAGTCTCTTTCCCGACAATCTCCTCTGTGCACGAGCCTTTACATATGGTAATTAAACGCTAAAACACCTGCGGCTTATAATCGGGTGCGGCTTGTATATGTACACATTTGTGTTTTTCCCTAAAATTGGCTGGTGCGGCTTATATTCAGGTGCGCCTTATAGTCCGGAAATTACGGTAATACTTTTCATTTGTGTGTATTTTTGCCTGTCCCAGGGAAATTAAATTTTACATTTGAAAATACAGTATTACATGTATTTAAGTGTTTTTACAATATTTCTTTTTATATTGGGATGTGCCAATGTTACCATAAACCTTATATTTATTACATAATTGCACAATACCATTCCCAAAAACCCAGTCATTGATGCAATTGTATTGATCCTGCTTGAATTTCTAATCCTAATTTACCTTTGACTACGGAGACAAATAAACCTCAGGAGTGTGAGATTATAGCTTGATAATAAAACCAATTGAGGATATAAGTGATGAATAAACATGTAAACTGCATTTCATTACCAAGCACGCTCTCCCAGAGGGCTGCATCAAGGCATTGACGAGGTTTAAGAACAAAGACCAAGGAGCGCAGGCGTTGTGCTTTCTTTGATCCTTTCTCAGAAAATGAGCTAGCACTTTAATATTTAGAGTAACCATCCCGTAGCCAAATACCAAGAGCAATACCAACAAGCAAATAGAAGATAAGAAGGGGAGACAACAGAATGAAAACTATTACAGGGAGAAAAGCCTGGTATTCCAAGTAATTTTACCATCTAGTTTCCCGTTGTTCAGTGTAATAAATAACACTCAAATCCATATGATGTTATATAGTAGAGCTCTGCAAAACCCCAACTTGGTTTAGACACACGACAACCCCCAAATGTTCAGGACTGTTTACCAACGGAGAGATGTAATAAGTCAGATTTCACTCTGTTGTTAAAGGTACAGGAGTTTTGTATAAGGCTACGATTTACACCCAATGATTGTTATAACTGTGACACTAATTTAAGAACTGTCACACTTTGCCAGTTTCGAAGATTGTGGTAGTATCCTAATACTCATGCATGATTGAGAAATTATTCCACTGTTCGGAGATGACAGTGTAGTATGCTCTATGGTCATTGTTCTCCTACTGCAGACTCCCTGCTCTCTCGGGGCAATTAGCCCCATGGGTCAAATCAGTTGACCTGGCTCCAACTGGAGCCAGAGCAGTGACTCATTTTTAGATGATGAGAGCCAAGGGGAAGTACCCTGAGCCGTAATATGCATCAGAGACCCAAGGCCACGTCACAACTCGGAGAAGATTGACTGACTAAGATGCTGGCCAGTGGCGCAGTAGAGGTCACTGTTCATCTGGAGAGCCAATGACCTCATGTCCACTCTGTAGACATCATGGTAGTGTGGTTTGCACCCGGGCAGTGCTAAATTAAGGGACATTAGGACAGTGAGTTGATTTGTAGTTTTAGAGTCTGGGACTCTAAAACCAAGATTGGTCTGTCGGCCTTTAATTTACAGGGAATCTATCCTTTATTGCATTTTCCACTTCATACAAATACGACTGTGATCAATGAAATCGTGATGGATTTAGCGGATGCATTTTTTAAAATCGACTAATTTTGACCCTCATGTTTAAGCATTGCCAGATGAGGTATTGCTTATTAAAAAGATGGCAAAATCACAGCAAGAATGTTAACATGTTGATTATTATTGATTAATGTACCTTAAATAATGAATTAGCCCTATTTTTCTTTTATTCAACAGGCATTAAAATAAATCAGGAATGGAATCCAAACCTCTGTGTTGTTTTATGCACTTACATGTGTATTATGTGCTTGGGTTGTACAGAGAAAACGAGTGGTGAGCTCATATAATCACATTGTGAAATATTAAATTTTGAAAATAAAGGACCAGCGAGGAAGAACCAGAAGGTCTCCAAACTAAGTCCAGACAGGTTACCTCTAACTAAGGCTGACATCAGCAGGGGCATGATGAATATTTCAATGCTAGGTTCAAAGAAGAACAGGCATTTACACTGTTTTTGGCTCTGTGCTGTATCCTCTCCATCGATTATTAATGATCAACCCTGTATAATCCCTTTATACCAAGTTCCCCCGAAGCTTAGAGAAGCAATGACAAACCTGCACTTCACTTTAGAAACTTCAGAATGAGACAGAGAAATATGTTCTCACAAATTCCCTCTTCAGTGTGTCATCAATGATCAATGCATAAGATGCCATAAAAGGTGGTTCTCTCTCATACCCCTCTAGCTAGTTCTCTGTGTTGGAGAAGCATATCTGCAAAGGGTAGCTCTGGACGGCACCCTGTTACATATGATGCTGCCAAGGCCTATCTGTGCCTCACATCATATTGAATCTGCCTTCACGGTATGAAAACAGAAGACAGAGGCCTACACAGTGCACTACATTAACGAAGCTGAAAACATAAGTGGATTTGAGACTAATGAAATTAGGCAAGTGACAGAGGGAGTCTGCCTGAAGGAGCAAGGGAGGACAGGCAAAGGTGTGCAAACAAACAAACCAACCAAGTAAAACAGCAGCGAACATGACGCAGGGAGGGCGAGAGATTGTGCTATCGTTACAGCTGCTCTGACCTGATACAGCACCGGCAGCCTTTCCTAAATAAATGGCATGTACGCTGGTTACTTAGATCCCTAGGAATAGAGTGTGATACCATCTTTCCCCCTGAAGCTCACAGGCTCTGTCGATAAAGGCGGCCATGCAAAAATAAATAGATCACTCATCGAGGGAGTGTTACTTCAGGGTTAGACAGCCTGACTGTGAAGGGGAGAAAGGCTGATAGTATCCTAGAATTCCCAAAGGGCCAGTTCCCCATAATGGCATAGCAATTGCATTTCTATGATGTGTGCTGGGGGTTCTCTGTGATGACAAATCTTCACAGGACAAATAGAATCGATGTGCGCGCCATATTGGTCAATGACAACGTCTGTGTCTATTTTGCCCGGAGCAGGCTTCGTCACTTAGGCTGACAATCATCATACTACAGAGCCATGAGCCACGCGCTGCAGTTACGTCCTGCATCGTATCAAGAATTATTACCACGTCACTTTTGATTTTTCTTGTTCTATCTCAGAGACACACATTCATTCATGTTTAATGTCCTTTATCGCTGTGTAAATGCTAAAGCTAGACGATGACCAAATAATAAACAAAGGAACTATCGAATTGAGTCTGACACGATGACCATCTTTCCAATCTGAAGGATATCGAAACAGGCCTCACTCATCTAGTTACAAAAGAAAGAAACTCAGACTACTCTACATGTACATTTGTTGTAACAGACATGCTGGGGATGCTTAAAGAGAGTCTTAATCTCCCTGTCATGCGACCTTGTCTCCTTTGTTGGGTCACCTTGTGCCACAAAAGCCTTTTTGGTGCTTCCCATTGATTTAGAAATTAATCAGTGCTTGAATACTTGTCGGCATATACTGGTGATTGGCATCTGGGCAGCTCAGCTTGGAACTGTCATTAATATAATGAAATATAATGTATCTACCAAATATAAGTTTTGACAATCAATAATTGTGTGGTGGGGTTTGTCACAAGATACATTTTAGGGTATTCAAACATAATTTGGATGGGTTTGCAACTTGCTCAGTGCATATATTAATTAGAAAAGGCTTTTACGTCATGCAAGAGGAAGATAAATAACCTTTACTATGAGTATTAGCTCGGGTTGGTATGATGAAGAACAAACCATGTCCACTCCATATAACAGCTGGTATGATCAGCTTGACTCCAGAGCTAAGCCTTCTACAGGCTCTGGTTGACCTCAAATAGATTTTGATTTTTTGTCATTCTCCTCAGCTTTTTGGGCTTGGCTTGAGTGCCGTCATCATCCGTAATTGTCTTTAATTTCGCCATTTAATATCATTAGACAAGTGGCAGGTGCAAAGCCTTTAATCAGCCTCTGGTTAGCTTAGCCACCGCCCGGCTGTTAATCTGCCGAATCATGCCTGCTGTTGCGTTCTGCTTTCTATCATGCTAAGTGTTGCCCCCTTAAAAAGTCCATGCTGTAGACTCATTCACTCCTGACTAATCTCATTTTCAGTGATTCACTGCAACTAAATTATTTCTTTTTTTAGCAATTCTGGTATAGTCATAATTTTACCAGATTCCTACAGCTCTATATAAAAGGGCTTTGTGATTAAATATGCCATTTGATTTGACTTTTTTTTCCAGAGCAGCAACAGTAGAATGAGGAATCCTTCTTGGAGCTCCTACGGCTACTTCATAAGCATTGTCTTGCACTATAATTACATAGTATTCACCCTCTGTTGAACATACAATGGAATACATTTAACCATGGCGGCTGGTAGCTCCACTGCCTTTCTCTACCCACTGACATCCAGAAAGAATAAAACCTATGACATCTGTAGTGCTGGGTTTTTCCCAAACGTATTCTTGCCAATTACCTGTATAGTAATATGCATGGCACGTGGCATCGAAGCAGCTTGTTCTGAACTATCATTGCTCTCATAGAGTGGAGCGAGCTATAGTAAGAGAGAGATGGAGAGAGGTAAAACTCGACGAGCTGGGTCTGCAGCAAATGCTGTGGGGTGCTCCGCCGTCCCCCGCACCTATTACTCATATTATTATTTTCACTTACTGAAATGATTTAATTTCATCAGCAGCGTAATCAGGTTAACTGATTACCCAGCGCCACGGCACAGAGACACAGGCTTTAAGCAGGTCTGTGCATTAATACCACAGAGAAACTGCTGGGAGAGAGACAGAGAAGAGAGAGAGAAACAGAGGTTAAGATTAGAGGATATAAAGACTGACGATGATAGTGGAAGAGGATGGAGAATACTGATGCCATGCTCTCTTTCAACCACATAAACGCAATCTAAATAAATAGATGTTTGTCTAATGGGCAGACCCAGCTGCTTGCACTCTAGACAATGTAGTTTCATTTGCTCTGCACCTACAAGACAGCCAGAACTATTTACATCAAATAAGCAGTGACAAGAGAAAATTGCCTGTGTTGGGGAGGAGTTTCTGTAGTACAGCTGGCGAACAATTGTATTTTGGGAAGTCTTTTTCCAGACATGGACCACCTTGGGCACATTCCCAGTATCTTATTCGATATTTCTTTGCTTCACGCTTGAACAGGAAGTCCTTCTGATTTGCCATCTTGGCGGTCATGCCCAAAGCTCTTAGTTCTGCTCCATGCAAGTTCCTTAAGGAGCCATGGCCGAGGACACCCACGAGCATCTTTGAGGTGAAGGCAATGACGTATAAATACTCCACCCCTACATCTACAACATTTTAACGGGATGCCGGATTTCACTTAAGATGACACTTCAGAAGAAAGGACATCTCATTACTATGAGAACATATTTCCTGGTTTCCTCTTTCTTCGCATGGTTTCCCTGCCTCTGCATGTATCCTCCGTGGAAGTAACTAAATCCAAGGAAAAGACGCGAGTGAATGGAAACGAAGAGACTTTGGATGTACCAATATTTGAGTCTAATGATTCTTATTCCAGCGGCTGGCCACATAGGCTTGAGTAATACGAAGTTTCTTACACAGAGTACATCCAACACCATGAACCTGTATTCTTTATCTAGGGAAAGAGATCAATACTTTTTTGTGCTCTAGTTTGTATAAAAGCCAACAGCTATTGAGAATGTGTGAAACTACCATTAAATGTCTCGTCTTCATTCCAACAGAACAGTGCAACAATCTGTTTCACTTAGAATCTTCCTCTTCTGTGGTCGACAGCTGGCAATTTGTGATACAGCCAAATGCATATCTTCCAACCACACCAAATGGTAGTTTGAGAAAATTCTGTACTTTCCCTGTCTTCAATGCATCTTTCTTTGACATTCACTGCATTCAACAGGATTCCTGTTCAATTGCTTGAGAAATATACAAAGGAAGACAGTGACACAGAAACGTCCAGGGACAAAGAAGAATAGCAACACAGGGGAAATCTAATCACAGTGTCTCTGGCCCCAGCACCGATAGCCCTCTCTGGATAGCCGTCTCAGCTGAATAATGGTTATTATACAGCCAGCACTCAACCTCTACCATCCTGCTCTGTTCCCAGAAAGACGTCTGGCGTCCCATTGGTATTCTCCACACCTAGCAAATCTAGCCACCAAGGGCAACATTTACATCAAGATCTCCAAAACACAACCTGGGAGAAACTGTCTGAAAGACCAGATGAGAAAAAGGAAGAGGGGAAGAGGAGAAGGAAGAGGGAGAAAGGAAGAGAGAGAGAAAGATTGGGCACTAAAAGTAAGGCAGGAGTTTGCAGCATTGCTTATTGCCCCGCAAAATGAGTTTGTGGGGTCAGCTCTCTGACCATATGAAGACTCCAAAGGGTAAACCAGCTATTTACTTTTTCTTTTTCTTTTGGTGTTTCATGTGAATTTACAGAGGAAAGCAGTTCAGAACTTTTGGTTGACTTTGACGGCCGCGGAAAAATTGAAAAATATATATATTTAAGAAAAGTTTTGCAAATTTGTGCAAATGTGTGTTTCTTTCATGTGCTGTGGGTGGAGACAGCACAGATGTCTTGTAGGAGGTCACAGGCTTGACTTCCAGAGCAGCCTGGGGTCCATCAAGGGGAAACACTACAGTTAAATAAGGAAAAACATTGAGCTAATAGAAATCACCTTAAAACTTCCCCAGTTTAGTATAGAGATTAAGACAAACATTTTTGTATTACACATTTTGTGAAATGTCATGTTTAAAGATGCAAATGAGGCATTTTTTACTCTCAATGTATCAATTTGCATACAATTAGAGGTAAGAAATCTGAACGTTGGATCAAGCCAGGCTCAAAATTCATGTTTCAATTGTGTTTATATCTTAGAGCCAAAAATGTTTTTTTCACAGAGGGAATTTTGGATTTCATTTTTTATCACTACTTAATTAGAAAATACTGATTTTTTTTTGATTTTTTGATTTTTAAAAATAGCTTTTTAGGAAGAAAATAAGGCTATAAATGTATGTATGTATGTATGTATGTATGTATGTATGTATGTATGTATGTATATGAATAAACCTCTCTGTTTGAGACAACTTAGGAATGAAACTGCATACAAGTGCCTCTGAAGTGTTGTAGTGTTGTAAAAATCCATACATTTTAGACAATGGAAAATTTACCAGTGCATTAAAAAAAGGGCTGTTAACCTGTTAACCCTTGTGTTTGAGGTAGCTAAAATCAAAATGTGAATAAAATTGATTGGGGCAGCTGTGGCTCAGGAGATAGAGTGGGTCGTCAAGTACTCTGTAACAGGTTCGACTGCATGCTGTAGTATCCTTGAGCAAGATGCCAAACACCAAATTGCTCCTGATGAGCAGGTTGGCACCTTGCATCTTCTGGCAATAACAGTTATTACACTAGCTCTTTCAACATCCTTATGATGCAGACTCCGCCATATTCCTAACTGTCTCCCCTTCAGCTCTCGTAAACCAAACTTTATTGGCAATTACTAGTAAAACTCATCACTACCAGTGCACCGGTGTGGGAAACTCTCAAAAGACTCCAGAGAGATTTATCTGGTAGTGAAAGTCATAGTATGTGTGAACTAAATTGGTAAGGGCTCGAACATAATAGACATTCATTTAAATGTAAAAGTCTGGCAACCACACACTGACTGTTCTGACGGTTCTGACGGTTGGTGGCTGCGAACACTTTCCATGCTGCTTCCAATTCTGAACACAGCCCATATTAGGCCACATTCATAAAGCTATCATCACCACTGAGCTAAACAGCGAGTAGACAGCTCGTTTGCCAAAGAAAGACAGAGATCGCAGCCAAGAGGGGGATAATTTGGAGAACAAATGGCAGCAACCACCACAGGTAGCAGCTATGACCACAGTTTTGTCAAATGTGAAAGCCAAAAGGATCAAGGAAGAGAGGAATTGATGGCAAATCCTAGGAACCGAACCAAGTAATAAAAAACCTGTTTATAGATGGCACGAGGCAGGAAACATTTTTTACCCTTTGGCTGAGCAGGGAAATAGTGTGTAGGGTTAGGGTATTATTTCCTGTCTATTATAGGCAGAGAAGGGAACTACAGTGTCATTGTAAAAGGCTCTCGTATTTTGAGAACATGACGTCCGTTTACTTATAAAGGTAATGGCACATAATCTATAGAAAAAATGATATTTTTTAAAGAATTTTGTGATGCTAAATTGAAGAAAATAATTGTTCTGAAATTACAGTCTCCTATCTCTTTTCATGTTCTTCAGATTTTTAGCTCCCTGAAAACCTCACACACCACTCGAACGATTTAGGCATTGCGCTGACATAGCCTATTAAGATAATGATACTGGCCTGAGAGGCTGTACCAGTGTCTACTTTTAGAGAAAGCAGACATTTTCATTTGAATCAATAATCAAGATTTGAATCATATAAACATATCATTTTCACTAAAATTCACAAACACAAGGAACTGCACCGACTAAGGGGCTGTTTTCCTGGCGTGGTGGGCCACTTTGATAGACACAGCACAGACAAGAGAGAGGAGTAATTGTCTAGGACAGCTCCAAAGATCCCCTGCCTGCAAGAGAAGAGGTGGAAGGGAAAAAAAACAACATATAAGGGGAAAAAAAGTCTGTTTATCAGTCTCAACCGGTGGAAGTCTCTCTCTCTCAGTCTCCCTCTCTCTCTCTCTCTCTCGTCAGGCTCCCGAGGCATCTAGGGTAAGACAGGCGAACTCCAGGGGAGACAGGGGATGAGGCCGGGGCCATTAAAGGTAGTGCCTCACCATAGAGAAATGTCAACCAGTCAGGTCTGGTTTAGTGGTGGGTGGCTTTGAGTGTGCGTCTGTGTGTGTGTGTGGAGGTACAATGGGCACCTGGAAACCTGACGTCAGTTTACCACACAGTGTGGGAGGCAATGCTGCTGCACCAGTCTTTTAAAATATGGGCTTCTGTTGTTTTAATTGTTAGCTCTCTCAATTGTTAGAATCTCATTCAATCACAAAAAAAAATATTTATTCCACTAAAATACAGCCTCTAACCAAGGTAGGTTGAAACATACACTTTACCTCACTCATAATTTAACATACTGTCAAAATGCTCTGTATAGCTTTCGACTAGGAAGGAAGGTACTTAAATTATTCTATGTCTTATTTTAACCAAACTGTTGACAGACACAACTTTTTCAAAGCTGATTTTCTGAGATGTATGTAAACAAATCTTTGGATATATACATGTTGTATGTTAAACTTTGGAAAAGAGTGTCCTGTGCAACTTTCTAAAGTCAGCAGTTTAACAAATTTCACATTCAATTACCACTTCCTAATAAGAAGCCACTGTGACAGAACCAATGTCTGGTCGCTTAAACGGCATTTCCATATTTTTAGAGGTATGTGTTCTGAAGGGATTCTCCCTCTGCTGTGTGTAAGGAAAAAATAAGAGCTACATGAGAGGCAAAACTTCTCAACTTATTTTGTACAACTTTTAAAATGACTTAAGTGCATTGGATCTTGTTTGAAAACGTAATTCGGCAGCATAGTTTTATGTTGTATAATTACTGCTGACACTGATCAGAAAGTGTACTGGTGGGTGCTTTGACAGCTCATAGGGTGCAACACACCACGTAACTTTGGCAATGAATGTGGAGCCCTAACAGTCGTCCAACTGCAAAATACATTTTAGAATTCATCATTTAAACAGTCTGTATGATACTGAGAATCTCAACCTCTTAACTATTCTTCAGCAGTCCCTTCTCTTTGGTAAACAGCAACAAGAGAAACTGATCTCCTAAAAAAGAGTCAACATGTATTTCTCTTTTTTCCATATTGGACACCCAAACTGCTTTCACAGGGGGTGAACAGGGGTTATATGTGTGAGAGAGTTAGGACCTGGTGCTCCTGGTGCTCCTGGTGCAAGCACCTCTCTAAGCTTGCCAAGTGACGTTGGGCCAAAACAACAAGAGATTTAGAAAACTGAGCTGTTGCTTAGTGCCACTTTCTGCCAAAGCAACAAATCTAACCAAAAGAAAAAAACACCAAACACAGTCTGACAGTAATTGCCAAGGGATTTGGAGGGAAGTGGATGGGTGTGGCTGGGGTGTGAGGTCACTCCCTTGGTGGGCCATTAGCTTAGTGTAATTAAGCCACTGATGACCGATTTGGAGGCACCTTTGGTGGGCAGGGCAATAATTACGTATATGTGGTGGCTGGAAATCAGTGGAGGGCCAGTCAGACGATTGCATGGTAAGTGTTTAATGTCACAAGATGAAGATGTGGAAATTACAAGCCAACATGGCAGCAAGGGTCAAAGAGAATGTGGGCATTCACCAGGGTGGAAACTGTTGGAGTGTTAGATAAATAAGTCACTTAAAAAGATGGCAGGACTGAGAGGCTGTGGGTAGAATTCTGATAAGCTGGTTAACAACCAGGAGTGTTAGGAAGAAAAGTGGACAACAGAGGAAGCCAGCTGCAATTTCACCATCATTTCCTAAAGTAAAGCAGCATCTGACAGAGAAATTGGTATGTAGTCAAATTTCTTCTCTGTTGTTAAAAAAAAAACAACCTGCAAAAAATGGTAATAAAAGGAAATTCACACACATTACATTCTGTACTAAATGAAAATTTTTTAAAAAAATTTCCCCTTCAGCTGTAACAACCTAATGAAACACCCATTCAAACAGAGATGTGATGCTTAAACGGAACTCCGTGTATTTCAGTGAAAGATGTGATGGTGAATGGGGTGAGTTTGTGGACAGAAGGGAAAGACAGAGGCTAAAGCAACACATGTTGGATGTGGCTTTGCCCTTTAAGGGCCAAGAAGCACAGCGTTCTTTAAATATGAACAGCTGCTGTTAAATCCAGTAGGATCCGGGCTGCACTCCAGAACACAAGCTTTGTAATCATGGAGAAGTCCTGGAAAGCATCAACTGGACTTTCTCTGACAGAGATTTCCTTCACACTCTCCATTTGTGGCTCACATAAGAACACACCTTACATCTTACAAAGTGCTGCAACGCTCTCACAGTATTCCATTCCAACAATGTCTTGGATTTAGTGTTGTGTGTTATTTCACATACTCAATCCCTGCTAAGGTGTTTCCTCCCACCATAGAAGAAAAATGCTCATAATCATGCCATTGAGCTCATCATCCAACTTTTACCACAAGAAGCGTAGGCACGGCACTTGTGAAGCATGCGTCAGTGAGGCTTATCAACTCTGCCAATCCTGCAAGGCCCACAGAGCGACCTCTGTGTTGTACGACTTCAGTCACCTGGGTTGGTGGCTCATGTGTATGGATGAGGCTGGTGGTCTGGGCCATATCCCCTCGCTCCTCTTTATGCATGAGACGGGCCACTCCAAAGGTCACACCGCTTCCACTGGAACCACCCCTTTCTCCCAACTCTTATTGACATCATATCTTTCATGAAAAGTATTGTTCTAAAATGATACCATTGTCACAAGTATTGGCATTTTTTTGTTGTTCTGTTGGATTATTAGAAACTGTTGTGGGCAAGAAAATCCCACGTCCAGCTGCACTGTTTGTCCAATCGCACAGTCATATGAGTATGTGCATGGAAGGAAATGCACTCTGAGCAGCAGCAGGAGCAGAGTTGCAGAGAACTGATTTACATTTTCTAAGTCATCCAACAAAATCAGACGGGACCAAAATAATGAAAATGCAATGAAAGGAATGAGGCAGGAAATCTAACTACTAATTTCAATCAAAGTTGAATTATATAAAGATTTTTACAATAAATGTATTCTACAGAAACAATGGAAATAAATCATTGTTATTACATCACAGATAATTTGAAGCCTATAAACTATTTGTTATTATACTTTTACAGGTATTTCATATTAAATATTACAGCCGTCGAATAGTGTATAGTTGACTATTGTGTGATATTTGGGTTTCTTCTACAGCTGGCACACAGCTACGTTTGATTTATATGGGAGAAAAGAGGACATTTGCCACTGTTAGCTCCTCATTAAGGAACCCATCCTGAAAATGACCTGACATGGGACGAAACACAAGGCTATCTACAGTCCTGCCACAGGCTCAATCACCAGGACAATCAAACAAGTGTGTCCTTATCGTTGTAAAAGTGTCTCAAAGACACTGATCTTTCAATTTACTCCTGGCCAACGTTGCTGCGAAAAAAGGATCCACTTATCTAAACTTTCTATCCAGTTGTAAACCAATCAGCCGACCCTTCTTCTGCCTGCCCCTCGCTCTCCACCCTCTTCCTTTTTTTTCGATTCTACTGACTCTACCTCAGTGTTTTATATTGGCTGTGGCCAAGCGTCCAGGGTGGCCAGGGTCGCTCTACTTGAGCAGGAATTATATGAAATTGATGGTGAAAGTTCAGGAGCTATAGCCACCCCTGGCTGGAGGCAAGCTCCTTCCACTTATCCCGCTCCATCAGCACCACCTCCTTTTCCTCGCTCCCTCTTTCTCCTTTACCTGTCTTGCCGCCATACAGCTCGTGTGTCCCCCCCCTTCCCCCCCCTTCTTCATCCTCCAATCACACATGATTACCGCATTACAGGTTCAGAGGATCAAAGGATTCAAAGGCCATAAACTCATCTGAGTGAATTTCCTCTGGAGGGAACCTTTTCTACAAGAGAGGAAGACAGGGTGAGAAAGATAGAAGGCTGGTAGTCGCCTGGCAGGCATACAAATGCAGGTATGAATTGGGGAAGAGGGAGAAAAGGTGAAAGATATCTCGAGTGGAGAGGGTGCACCGGAGTCAGTAAAAGGCGGCAGTGATTCTGATGAAGAAAACACAAAACTTCTTAATCCACCAATGAGATATCAGGGAGCATGAGGGCCATCCACATGGTCAACATCCACGTATTGAATTGTTGTTCGTGCCAAGCCTGCCTTATACGCCAATAACAGCCTACGAGCCCAAACATAGCAAGAGTGGCACCTCAGCACAGAACAAAAGAACTTTGCTTTGAATGAGAATTGACTTGTTTGTCAGGGACAAGCTCGAGATTAGCAGCTGGCAAAAACAACAGGGGGTACATCGCATGGGGGACTGAATCACATGAGTCATGTCAGGGTCTCAGGGTCTTAGGCTCTGCTAAGAGTCACGGTTTTTACTTTGCTGTCGTTCCATGCATTCACTGTATACATGAGGACACTTTCATCCTATTTCATACAAGAAAAAACATTTTTAACAAGCCTGTCCTGGTTAGAAACGTTGGATTACTGCATTACAATATCTCCGTCGACCCCTTTGCTTTACTATTCAACTCCCCGCTGCATTTTTCTGCATTTTTTTCCCACTTCTTTCTTTCTTGCTCTCTCTTTAGGTGTGTGAGACTAGTAGGAGAGGGCAAGGGTCACCTCAGAGGCAGGCGGACAGGAAGAGAAAGAACAGCCAGATCTGTTGCTGATACTGCCAAGCTTATTCTTCACTGTCTCATTACAGGGCGGCCGCTGCCTGCCTGCCTGCAGGCTCTCTCTCTCTTTTACTTTGTCTCTCTCTTTTTTCCCTTCACACACACACACACACACACATACAAACACACACACACACACACACACACACACACACACACACACACACACGCACACACACACACACACACACACACAGACAGACAGACAGACAGACATACGTACACGTAGACTTGAACACTCTGTCACACACCGTCTGTCAAACGTGCATTCTTGCAGACATATCAGGAAACTACCTCTCTCTCTCTCTCGCATACACACACACACACACACACACACACCTGCTCATGTTTCACTACGTGTCTTATTAATTTTTCATCCAGCCTGCCTGATGCCTTAGACTTAACTTCTTCCTCTAAAATAAACACAATAAAATAAGCATTCAACCCCTTCAACACCAAACACAGCACTGCATTAGCACTACAAAGAGAAGAGGAGGAGGAAGAACTGACCAAGAAGAAAACAATGCAAAATGTACATGTAGGTTTGAGGATACAAAAGTTTTTGTATTGTCTTTATCTTTAACAACCATTATATATATATATATATATATATATATATATATATATATATATATATATATATATATATATATATATATATATATATATATATATATATATATATATATATGTAGTAACAAAAACTCAAGGTTTCATGAATGTACCCAAGGGGAGTATTTCACAGACCTAAATGTGTATTTGTGATGGTGCTCGTTTGATACATACAAGGGATACTGACGAAATAAACAGCAAGAAGGAGAAACTTTCTCTATTTTTACTCTTCTGTCAACATCTCTTATTTTCTCAAACTGCCTCTACCTCTTCTGTCTTAGCGCGGGCTCAGACTTTTTAAACCCGAACCAATCCTGAAATTGGATTGCATCACACACACAAGGAGAAATCTCACATTTTCTTGACTCTGATTGCAAACATACGCACACTAAAGGCTGGGAAGTTCAGAACAGTTGATTCAATCCCCCGTCTCCCTCTTTCTTTTAGTCTCCCTCCCTCCATTTTCACCTTATTACTGCCCGGTATAGCTGAGGTCCTATTCAAGTATTTTGAAAAAAAGGTTTCATTCATCTTCATTAAGATAGAAACATTTGAAGAGTTGATAGCTACAGTATATCCTATTTTTCTGCAGATTGTTGAAAATCTACTTGACACATCACGGATCACACACTTACCCACCAGCGACTGCACACATCGCCCTCCAGTTGCTGCTGAACTCTCTATCTAACCCATTGCAATACACAGAAAAAAAGCTGGTGGGGAATAAATTTGCAAGAGAGAAACGGAGGGGAGACAGCCTAGAACATAATGGCAGAGATATTGTGTGAGAGAGAGAAAGGTAGATGGAGAAGAGAGAGCAGAGGTGAAGGTAGGAAATAGAATGTCTTAAGGCTTGGCCCGGAGCCACTAAGGGTTTAAAGGTTGATTGGTCTCCAGCTCTTCTTCCCTCTTGCTACCACTCACTTTTTTCCCCCTCTCTCATCACTGCACCTCTGTCTGCCCACCCCACCCTTTCGCAACCCTTCTCCCATAAAAAGATAGCAAGAATTCACTGGCCTTGATCTGTTCACCGATGGCATGTATTCGGATCCAGAATCTCAGTCTCAATCTCATTAAAATTCACCATTACCTGCTCCCTTCACAAGACAGCAGCCAATTAGCCGAAAGCCTGATCAAACAGCAGGCACGCTACAATCCAGTGCCCCCCCACCCCCCACCCCCGGGGTAATGGTGGGTGCACTCCCGAATCTGACCGGAGCTTCTATTGTTAATAAAACTCTGGTTTTGCAAGTGTGTGGGGGCATAGATACAGGTGCAGCAAGAAAACCAAACCACCTTTAAAAACAGCATGATAAACATTGTAAACCCATGACTTGACATGGCTGAATCTACTTTAGAACAAATTATCCTCAACAGGAAGCTAATGACAAGACGAGCAACGTGACCAGACAGCACCTCGTCTTTCTTTGAGTTGGTTGAGCAGCAGAAAAACACCTGTTATCGAGCTCATGTCTTCTCTTGCTTCTCAACGTAAAGGTTATGTGGGGCCACTGTTTTGTTCTGTGTGACAGAACAGAAGCCACACAACCAGGGGCTTTGTGAAGTTTATGTGCTAGTCATAGACAATGAGCATTGTGGAAAAACCCCAGATGTGTATGGCTGTGTGTTTTGGGCTAGCTTTACTGCCTTCTGTTACGCTCACAAAGCTCTAATCAACCAAGAACTATAGAGCCAAACTGTTACAATGTCTAATGAAAGCCATGTGTCTCCAATTTTTTAATTTGAGTGTCCCTTTGTGGGTAGAAATTTTACTACTTCTTAAACTAAATATACTATTTAAAAATCCCGAGGTTTGGCTGGAAAACAAAGCTTTGGTCACGAGGCTGAAAACAGGGTTGTTTATCTCCACTCATGAAAAGACACATCGTCCTCACATGACAGCAGCACCACCAACATATGATGATCTCATGCACATTGCAGCAAATATGAAGTAGTTAAAATTAGTGCAACAACAACACTCATGTTAATGCAACTGCAATATTAATCTAAAAACACATCATTAAGTGAATTGTGCTGATAATACTCAAATACTTTTACTTAAGCGAGGAACTTCACTCGTATGTTTACACTCTGGTATGCTACTTTTATTCTAACTAGTAAATTATCTGACGGTTTCTTCGACCACTGGGTCAGGATAGCTTGCATGTGAAACTACAGAGAAAAAAAAAAAAACTCTACAAAAATAGATAATATCAAAATCAGTGCGGTGGATTAAAACCAGGCCTGCAGCTTGGCATACACCGAGAGAAAGCAAGATGATTGGAAATGCTTGAGAGGGAGTAAGAGAGTGATGAGAGACAGAGGAGAGTTGGTTTGATTGGTTCCACCTGCTTGGGAGTGGCGAGAGAAACTAAGCATGATGTGAGCGTGACTGAGTGAGCGCGCACACGCAGGTGCGCGGCTGTAAACGAAGGTCGCGGTGAGGTCCGGCATATTGCACTCACATAGGGCGAGACCTGAGAAGAGAGCTGTGTGTGTGTGTGTGTGTGTGTGTGTGTGTGTGTGTGTGTGCGTATCAGAGGTGAGTCTCTGCCGCCTGCTGGTTCAAACAGCCCACAGAATACTTGAATGTTACTTCGCAAGAATAACTGTATCTCCACGGCTTCACCACTGAGGTTTGACTCAACCAACATGATTATTTCTGCCTCGAGAGTGTCCCTGCCAACTGTGAGCGGTGGGTTTTCAAACACATGGATAAACACATCATATTTACAGCTTCTTCAACATAAAAAAACAAAAAAACAACTGAATATCAGACCGAATCTCATCAATCACAGCTTTGGCTCCTTGGGCTGCCTCAAGGGAGAATCTATTTGCAACAGTAATCGCATGGGCTAAAGACTGCAGCAGTCTAAAATACAGGCTCAAAAAGCACGATACTCCCCATGATCTCCTCACAACAGCATGAGCTGACAGTATCCCAGTGGCATCTTTGCCTTCCTTTTGACACTCTACAACACTTGCCTTAAAAAAAAAAAAAAAAAAAAAACAACAACACGGCAAATCCTAAAAAACAGAAGAAAAAAAAAAAACAGACCAAGCTGCAAATTGTGTCAGATCTCAAGAGTGTGCTTCATACGCTTGTCGGTCCCTCTCCAAGGACTCCCAGAGGACTGTGCGCAAGTCCTAGTGGAGCCAGATGGCCCCCATCTTAGGTATTCAGCTGAGGCAGTGGAGCAACAGCCAAGGAGGTGTCACAGTCGATGCTAAACGCAACCCTGCCATCGCCACCAACACACGCAGCCGTACACATACACACAAACACGGAGACGACAGAAGAGAAGGTGGGGTTGTGTCATTGTCACAGTAGTGTGGAAAAATGTATAAGGAGATGGGCTGTCGGTCCAGTCAGTCAGTCTATGTTTTTTGTCTGTTACATGTGTGTGCCTGTCTATATGGATTGCTGCTACTTTCAGTGATCTATCTTCATCTTAGTATTCATGATGTGCTCGGCTGGTTTCATGTTTGCGACTGCGTATCCATGCTAGCATTACACCGATGCATAAGCACGTATGTTTGTTTGTTCAAATGTATGTTATCTTACTTGGTTGCGTGGGAGTGTGTGTGTGTGCGTGCAGCTGTTTTTTTCTTGCAAATATGTGCCACAGCTTTTCCGGCCAAGTCACCCATCGCGGCGACCCATTTTCTGCCTCTCCAGATCCCAGACCACAACCCCTCTGTTTACTGTGGATGTGTCCCTTGTGCCTTGTCCCATATCCCATAATCCTTTGCCCTGGTTCCAAGAACCCATGTTCGCCTATTGTCCTCCTCACCTGTTCTACATTGCCAATAGTCCGCAACACCCCCCACTGTCTCCCTTCATCTTTGGCCAACTTTCATCATTTCCCCCCCCCCCATGTGTGCCTCTGGTTTGCTCCACTTCCACCTCTACTTGCCTTCTCTCCCTACATCCAGCCGCATTGTTTTTCTCAATCCACTTTAAAAATTCACCCCGAAAACCTCGCTCTGCCCTCACACTTCTACGTCTCCTGTGAATGACATCATATCATCCATCTCTTATATTCTCAATTTTTCAACCTACATCTTTCCTCCACCGTACCACTGATGGGCTAATGCAGGGGGCCCGACCTCATTAAAGATGGAAAACAGACAGAACGTACTGCTCTCCTCCTCTGCCACTCATCTTGGACCTTCACCCCCCCCCATCATCACACTCTCATCCCCCCTCCAGTGTTCGGTCAGGCCTGGGCAGGAGAGCTGCTGCCTCTAGAGGAAACTTGTCGAGTTGAATTGCAATAACTTTTCATTTTCCTGCTGATTCTGCGGACCGCCCTAGGTTTGCCCTGTGATCCTTGACACAACTGCACACACTGCAGCGCACATGCCTGGGCTTGAATTTCTATATTTGATCTGCTTGTTCCTTGTACTCAATTTCTTGTTTTCAATTAGCACGCCGTTTCTTTGTACAGCACTTTGTAGACTTGATTTTCTCAACGCTCCATGAACTGATTGGGGTCCGACTATGAATAATGTGTGAAAATGTCACATAATTTAATGCCATTGTTAGGAACATGAAACAAATGATGCAGGCTGGGAGTTTGATTTTTCTATGAGGTCCTGTAATGCTATATACATTTGCAAATACATGGTCCTACAATGTGTTTTGGATTCAAACATCCAGAAAATGGCAGGTTCGTTCCTGTAAAGTCACAAAAGTCCAGCAACCCTAACCCTTCCTACTCACTGGATGTAAATCAATCCAGGTGACAACATCAGTGAAACATACATTTAATTTCAAACCCTAAGTACATAATTCCAAAATGCATATCAAGTTGTGAAGGGAACCTGTGGCACTACACCACCCCCTACAACCCAACATGTTTGCAGGTTGGGGGGGTTTTGTTGCTAACAATATCTAACCCAGGATGATGGGCCAGGCTTCCAATCCCTGCTCCAACAACCCCCACCACACACACACACACACACACACACACACACACACACACACACACACACACACACACTCCCCACCCCACCTCACTGCCTGTGGATCTGACAGCCAGGAAGGCCTAGCTTGTGTGCTGCCAGCCAGCCAGCAATAGCTCAGCTTCATCCAGCCCTGGAAACATGGCAGATGGCGGCAGGAGAGAACAGAAGAGAAGACTTTGGGTGTCTGTGTGTGTGTGTGTGTGTGTGTGTGTGTGTGTGTGTGTGTGTGTGTGTGTGTGTGTGTGTGTGTGTGTGTGTGTGTGTGTGTGTGTGAGTCAGACAGAGACAGGTAGAATGAGAGGAAGAAAGTGGGAGTGTGTGATCCCGTCCTCCATGACCTCTGAGCGAGAGCTGTACAAATGGTGTATTATCTTTGCTGGAACTAAACTAGCAGGAGCCGATCAATAAAGGTCCACCATCGCTGATTTCATCTACACTCCTTCTGCTATTTTGTCATTTTACATCTGTTGGTGTGTGAGAGTGTGTCTCCGCACGTCTCCAGACGCATCTGTCGGCCGCTGTGCCCTGAATGCGTGTGGATGACCAATCAATCTTTTTCATTCAGGGATCCTATGGGTTTTCATCACGGGCACACAGAGGTTCGGCGCCTACTTGAATGGACAGTTGATTAGTTCCATCAAATTGATGGATCCTTGATAAACAGCCTTCACACTGTCCATCTGTTGTAGGTGAATATGAATCTATTTCAAGCTGCGATGTGCGCCTGCACAAAAGCTGTAAGCATGAATCCTCCACATCTTCACATATATCCATTTGGCATCTCTCGAGATGATTCATATGACATTACTGAGGCTTATATAATACAAAATAAAAGCCTTTACAGCACATAGGAAGAGATTCTCTGTATGCTTCTAATGATAAAATAATTGATCTTTTAATGTCAAATCTTTTTGGATCTATTCAGGTAAAGGATTAAATTATTCTAAAAAGTTTGCGCTCCATGCAGATAAGACAAATATTTGTAACACATCCAGAACAACCAAACTGAACAGCTCTTACAGCTAAAGCCAAAATGGCTAACTGGAGGCAATACCTACAGAAATTCAGCGCAAAAAGACTTCAAGTGCAGCCCTCACTCACTGTCAAGAGCAGCACAAAAACTCCAAGGCAAAATGTCATCATAAAAAGAAAACCTGAGGAGCTCACAGATGTCCGCTTTAATGATTTATTTTGTAGTTACCCTTCTGCACGCTGTTTCACAATGCGAGACTCACCTCGGATGATGGACAGCCTGGCATTGACGGTGATCTCGCCCTCGCTGTTCTCTGCAACGCATTCGTAGATGTTCTCGTCACGTGGCGCACGGAGGGGCTGGATTCTGAGTACAGCGCCTGCACCCTCATCAAACTCAATGGTCTGTAGAATAGAGAGTAAATAATAAGGTTAGGTTAGACAGATGGGGGACTCAAGTAGCAGTGCATGTGAACGCCACAGGTACGTGACTGAGTTTGTTGTCAGTCTTCTCATTGTTTCGTCTGTAACTATGGTAACTGAGAAGTCCGATTTGCTCAAACTTTAACCTGAACTGACCCGTTATAAGGAAACACACCCCTGCTGTCTCTCGACACATGCACAATTCCAGCGCCGTACCTTTATTTGTGATGTGTTTGTTTTGGTGTGTTTTTCACCTCGTTCTTTTTATCTGTAATTATGCCCTTTGTTCTCTGCAAAGCCCTTTGTTTTGAACTGTGTTGAAGGCGCATTTTAAAAACAAATTCAGACGAGACTCGGAACACAACGTGCGCTGAGAATGCTGATGAGGAGACGGTGGAAACAGAAAGACCCACAAAAATGATTAAATTTACTCTGTGTTTACTCTGTAACCCTTTAGGTTTAAATGATCAAAATCAGAAATGATGAAGGCTTCTCACAGTGACTACAGTATATGATATTAATTCCACATAGTAGCAGAGAGTGTTCTTTTCATCAAAGCTGTTTGTGTACATAGTTTTTGAAAGCACGGATCATTCAGGTATGCGCAAAACATGACAAAAAGCAGCATTAGCATGACCAAAAGAACATGGCATTTGAGAGAATACTGGGACTAATTATATGACTTAATTGCCAATTTCCAAACTCAGACCTTAACTGAACTAACTGGTCATTAGCATCAGGATGTTAATTGTTGAGAACAATACAGTGTGTCTGAAATAGCCTGAAGTTGCTAATAACTAATTTAACCAGACTATCAAAATCTGTTTTAATGATTTCCTCAGTGCAAACAGTAGAGCTAATTTAATAGCGACATTTTAAATGTGTCGAATGTTACGAAATGTCTTGCCAGTGGGCGTTAACAGTGAGGTGGTTTTAACAAAGTTTGATCTCCCTAAGAGCAGACGTATAGCCTGCAACAAGAAGAAAAGCTTCAAGACTTAGGTAAATGACTACAATTTAAAGTATTTCTGAACCAATCACCCAATGGTTTTAATATAGCCGGTCTTGTCATTTCCAAAGTTAATCTCTTTTTGGTGGACGAAGTGTTAGAGAAGACGGTCAGCATGCCTGTCTGTCTCACGGCACACCTACTCTTCCAATATCCATCATTCCTCAGAGGAGTTTAAACCGCCTCGATGAAAGGTTTCAAAGAGGAGATCTCTGAGCAAAGCATGACTTTGAGATATAAGTATAAGTCTTCAGCAGCCCTGCTGCTCCTCTGCTGCACGTCTCAGGGCTGAGCCGCTAATTAGGCAAAAAACACTGCAGAGCACGGCATCGTGATCGATATCAAAGCAGCTATCTAGAGGGTATAACAGAAAAAAAATCATAACTACTTCAAAACCCCTTTACAATTTTTTTTTATTTCATGCTAAACGGAGGAAGGGAAGCGTCCGATCTGGCGGGCTCCTTCGTGCCATTGGCTTTGTTTCCCACTTAGCATGCAGAAGAAGGGAACGTACAAACACATCTTGTCTTTTAATTTTGTCCTCCGTTGAGATGCTGCTTCTCCCCCTGTTAATGCTGTTGTCATTGTGTTTTTTTTTTTACTTTTTAGCCCCCTCCCCTGTGGTTGTGTTCATGCTGCAGCGGGTGAGTGTCTATCTCTGTGCACTGCCGTCAATTTTAAAGAAAGCAACTTTTTAATTAAGAGACACTGAGCATCAATCAAGACTTTTTAGAGATGCCATCTGGGACGCCTGCCGAGGACTGAACAACAAACATCATGAATAACTCGCAGACAGACACATTCACACAGATCGGGCTGTAAACGGGAAAAAAAGAAAAAGAGAGACAAAAAATGTGGCAACGGCTGATTCAGTCAAGTGCAAAGAGGACAAGACGGGAGGAATGGGAAAGCTCCGAATTGCTTTACTGGGCGACTGTAACTAATGGTCGAACCGCGCATTGCTCAGAGGTTAAAGAAGCCAGTCCATGAAAGATTGGTAGTTGTTGTTCCAAACTATTGGTGAAAACGCTGTAAAGAAAGCAAATGAAAACAGCCTTTTCCAGGGGGACCAAACCGCAATAGAGGACCGCGCTTGTAATGTGAGGAGAACGGTGCTGGGGAGTGTTGAAAGACGCTGGAAAAGAGTGGAACGTGAGGGGTAACGTAATTTGAGATTCATGTTTTAACTGGCCAGCACTGTAACATGGTCTGTAAGTTTAAACAGTAAACATCACAGCACATCTAAAAAAATATATCTTAATTGGCTGTGTAGTCCAAAATATCAGCCGTAAACGTATTTTCCAAACACCAAAATCTTTCAGCATTTACCCTTTTTCGTGTTGACTCACCTCTATACGCTGGGAGTTGACCTTCTTGCCCTTCTTGTTCCAGCTGACCCTCGGCTTGGGGTCGCCCGTCGCCTGGCACACGAAGGAGACCACGCCCCCCGAGACGCCAATCTGGTCGTTAGGAACTTTAGTGAACCGTGGCGGTGCTGGAGACAGAGAGAGAAAGACATAATCGTGAGCCATAAGACAAATTTAAAAAAAAGCCCACACAAGCCTCCTATTATGTATCTTACTCTCTCCCTGTAGCGGACGCCCGTGAGCACTGTTCGTTTTCTCGGAGGGACACAAAATAAACAGCTAGACATTCAGTCAGACGGACAGATAGCTCGATATCCACATCAAAGCAACAGTGACCCACAGTTAAGACCCTCGCGACAGGGCAGCCTTCTTTAACCACTGGGCGATGTCATCATTGTGAATCACCTCCCCCCAGCAGTAAACACTTGAGTTGAATTAAACTACTGTGCCCTTCCTCGTCCAGTACCTCAATTTCAGTGCTGTGTAGCTCTGTGTGTAGACGACGGCGCTGTGAATTTATATGTTGATGTTGTGCCAAGGTGCTGATGATTAGTAGCTCAAGAATATACCTCCATGGGGAAACGGAGTCTGGCTCCAACCAGTACAGTAGCAGCCCCTTCAGAAAAGAACGTTTAGAGGATGAGGCGTGCGGTAAAAGTGAGTTTTTATTTTAATTTGACTGCGTTCAAATGTGTGACTCATTTTCCTGTTTAATAACGTATAGCACTGACAAAGCCACAATAAGCGGTTCAATTCTCACTTGGACCACACACACTAAAATTTGATGCCCTCATAGAGCTGAGAGCCTTTGATTAAACTGTCCATCAAAAGTTTAGTCGTTTTGGTGCTGTTTTTTTGTTTTTTTTTTCTTCACTTGTGTCTTGCTTGCAGTAGGTTTGAAACAACACGCACGATAGAAAAAGAGAGCGGGAAAGAAAGAGAGAGAGAGAGAGAGGAGAAAACAGAGTCCTGGGGAACTCGTTAAATCTGAATCATACAGATATGTGGGGATGATCAAACGGCCAGCGCATAACGTCAAATTAATAATTAAGGGACCATGGGCCGACACCAGTCTCCAGGCACTGCTAAACACATATGAAGGAGAGTTCCTGCATTCATTATCGGGTAAAGAGAGAGAGAGCGGGGCGGGTGTTTTAGAGGGAACGAGGCAAAGAGGAATGGTGTAGGACAAGGGAAAGGAAGGGAAGAAGGGTGAGTGTACCGCTCCGGGCCAGCGGAGGCATCACATGCAAAGTTAATCTCACAGCCTCCTAACTAACAACCTAAATATTTCTGATGATAATATTACACCAGGGCACACACAAAGGCTTAGCTAGAGTTGGTGGCTAGTTCATCTCTTTTTTTTTAAATTTCTTATTATGTTCCTGTCCTGTTTACAAGTGTGTGCCAGTGTGAGACACACTTAACCTTGGTTTTACAAGCTCAGGTGTCTGTGAAAGCAAGATAATGGCTGAGAGAAAGCATACAGTATCTGTTCATTATGTCGTCCACGGTCAAATGAAGATAAAAAGCTTTGTGATACCGCTGCTGTGATACCATGTTTCCTCTTTTTCGGACTTTTCGGCTCACCTACAGATGAGAAGAGATACTCTCGTCTTGATTATTGTCTTCTTTTGTGCACATTTTCTCAGGTGACTTGGGGAATATGCTCAGGAGGCATGGAGCATGAAACTACAAAGCCAAGATTAAAGGTGTAATTACGCGGTATCTTCAGACATCTGAATCAGAGTGCTACTGTAACGTCACGGCATACGCGAATAAAAATTGCCATGTATGATAAAACATCATACTGAGTTTTGACGCTGAGTTAAATAAATCCGCCAAAGGGCAGGGACGAAACTCTTCCACTTTTATGAGAGGTATTAAAGGGCTGAGTTGCTGGCAATCATGTTAATGTGTGAAATATTGATCCCCGGCCGTCTGATGTTCAAATGAAAGTTTATTGATTGTTGCATCCTTCAGAAAATATATATTTAAATCTGAATCTACTTAATCTAATCTGTTGAAATAACCCTGGCGAAGTCACATTCCTCGACGCATTGGAAAGGTTTCATAATGGAATGTGCAATGTTTTCGGAAGATTCCTGCAACAGGACAATCATCTGTTGATACCTTAAAATCACACAAAAAATCTCACTGATGTATTGATTATATCTATGATGTAAGCAACACTTACAGTGCATGTTACAATAACTTTTGAGTGGGAGACATTGCAGTTATTTAGTATGCAAAGTTATTTTACTTATTAAAGCAACATTATGTAGAAATACGCCACAGTTTCTGAGTGCCCCACCATTGTTGTAAATACAAATTCCAGGTCTGTAAGAATGTGTCAAACGTAATGAAGCTGTTATTTTAAGGTAAAAAAAAAAAAAGAAAAAAAAAAGTTATGTAATGCTTTAAATGTTGCTTGAAAAAAAATCTCGTCGTAAGAACTTTGGATCGTCCTATTTCTCTGGGAAGAGGCTGAACTGGAGTATCAGCTGAAGATGAGTCCCTCACCTGTTTTACGCGTGTAGAAAAAAAAAATCCCTCAAAAATCAAAGCAGGTCTAAAACAAATCACCATCAATTACATATTTCACTGTATACATATATGAGAGGATATGAGCATGGCAGCTTTTCTCCAGCTCCAAGGAGGCTTTCTTTGTCTGGTGCATACAATGATCCCTTTTGGCATTTTGCGCTCTCAGTTTCCATTCTGAAACTACACAACACAGCTCCTCTGCATTTGACCTCCCCTTACAATGTGCCCTCTGTCGAGACAGAAGAGGGATTTACAAAGAGCAGGCCAGTGGCAGTGGTTCTGCTGAAGGCCGGCGCTCTTTGATTAGATTTCCCTGAACCGTTCGACATTTTCACCCAGTCGCCTTCTCCCTCTCTTTTTTTCTCAGGCTTCACAAGGATGAGAGAGATGTACAATCAATGTGCCTGCCCGCATGTCAGTCCGAATTTTACTCTTGACAGATGGTGTGTTTTCTCGTAATGTGCTGTATATGGTATTCAACGTTACCTTGGGAAGGTCTGAGGAAAGCTAAGGAGCTGGGAGGAAAAACACACTGAAATGAAAAGGAATGACACAGTAGGGGTTGACAGGAAGAGGAGGTGGTGAGGTCAGCGGTAAAGAGAAGCAGGAAGGGGAGAAGAGAGGAGGTGACAGGATGGTCCAGGGACCAGAAGACATTATTTGAAGAGGGAGAGCGGGACAGACTGAGACGTATATTTAATCAAAAGAGGAACTTTTTCAAACTTTTCTCCCTTGCTCTTCTTATTAGTTGTAGTTTTTCCTTTTTTAAACCAATAAATGAAAAGATGAGATTGGCACGACCTCTGTGTTTGAAGTTTAGAAACTGGAGGGGCCTGGTCAGCTAAAGGAAAGACAATAGGTGACTGAGTGTGAGATATAATAACCCTTTCATATCGTAACGCTCATATGTGACTGCTGTCTCGTGTTCATCTCTGTACGTCACTTTTCAGACCGACGTGTTTCTAAAAGTGAAGTTCCATACAAACATTACCGCGATCCACAGAATTACACATAATTATGTGACACAAGTACCAAATAAAGTGTAGACTGGATTCATTTTCAGCTCTGCTGTCTCTTTCTTTCATGCCCACACATGTGCACTGCCTACTTGTCTTGAGACTCTTCAGGTAGTGGGTTTAACGTTGTTTGAACATCATCAGCATTATTTAACTTCCCATCAACCCAAACTGGGTAAAGGGTAAAGACTGTGGCCGTGGGCCATGAATGTCTACTATAATGCCATTACTACAGGCATGCGATGTGTGATTGTGTGAACTCTGGTGAGCATAATTAACCTTTTTTTCAATTTTCCTCAACTGTGTGCCTCTGGGCTTCTGCTGCCAGTTACCGTTGACTTCGAGCCTTTCTTTTTTCAGATTTTCAACTTTGCCACGCAGTCAGTAATTGCAGGTTAGAAAAGGTTGAGTGGTGTCGGTTCTTAAACTGCTTAAAAAAAATCCCCAAAATGAGTGATGGCATAGACCCCACCATTATCAGCAGTCGGGATTAATCACACTATTTCATGCACTGACTGGATTCGGTATTTACATTATGGAGAAAAGAAGCTGACACACACTGGTTGAAACATATTCATAGTATACGCAAAAATCTCCTCAAACTAACTTGTCTATAGAAAAGATGGAAATATCCCCTTTATTCAAATCCAGTAGTGCGTTTGTGCTAAAAATTTGGTGTGGTACTTTGTGACGAGGGGTGTCACAATTTAGTTTTGACAATATCTTTGACATTTTGAATTCTTCTCAAAAGCATTTCATAAGTGCTCGGAATAGGCAAAAAAAAATCAAATTACGATGATGGATGATTGGATAGATATTGATATTGTTGGGATAACAACTGGCACTTGCACAAAATATTAACAGAATGAGGTTTTTGATAAATAATCATCAGTAATGTGGATATAATGAGCGAGTCAGTAATGTCAAGTATCAGAACAAGTTGAACAGTCTGGTAAATTCACAAAATGATATCATCAATCAACACAGTCTTTAAAAACAGGAAGCTACAACACATCTGCCATAATCCGACTTCTTCCCCAGACCTAGTTTGTCATTTTTCATTTGCTGGTTTCAGCTTCTTAAATATAAAGATTTTCTTGGTCATTTCTGATGGCAAATGAAGAGTCTATGGGTTTTGGATTCTCGACTGGACAACAGAAGCAGTATGAAGATGTCACATTGGGCTCTGGGAATTAGTAATGAGCATTTTTTCACATATTTTTTGGACATTTTATAGACTAAACGATTAATTGTGAAATTGTGGCTGATTAATAAATTGCTGACTTTTGAACATCCTCTGCTTTCTAAGTGTGCCTACCTGTGTTATTCAGAGATTTTGACGTGTAATTCCTAACACTTTACTTTTGCTGTGAGGTACCTTATATAAAAGTCCCCACCAGACGGTGTGTGTTACACTACCAGAGATGACATTGAAAGGACATTGCCCCGCAGTCTCTGTTTGTCCCCTCCGCCAAGTCTCTCTCTATTCCCCGAGCGTCCCTCAGAGAGACCGAGGTACAGCACTCCCCAGATAAGCACACAAGACCCGTCTTTATCTGCCTGGCAGGGGGACATGGCCTGAGCTAAAATAACCAGCAATGGGGGCCCGGCTATCTTCACAAGGCCCCGAGAATAGAACCAGATCCACGCATACGTGAGCAGGGAAAAATAAACCTCACACTGTGCACACAGACGCTTGTTTAGCTAATACAGCCACCACCTGCTACTGGCCGCTACCTCTGTTGGGCCTGATAAGACAGAATCCAACAGCACTGTGATTATAAAGTGGCGGAGAGTGGGAGGTGGGCATGTGAATATGAGACGGCTCCATTTACAGTACTTTACTGTTGTCGCTTTGTAGGGTTGGGGGGGTGTAAGAGGTGGGAGGGGACCGGCTATATGACTAATACAGTAATTGATGGAGAAAGGCTTCCTGGGTCATAAATAGGAGCCATTATCCGCTGAATTAGCAAAGTGGGAGACAAAATGACGCAGTGCCATTCAGTGATTTGCGAGAAAGGCAGGGAATTGGGAAAAGGGCACTTATTACCTATCTTGCTACAAATAGGTATCTTTCACAGCACATAGAGACCTTTTGGTTCTATCAGAGGTCTTACTACAAGCAAAGCAATTCCACCCTCTCCTTCCACTCTGCAACAAGGGTCTTGTCAGGATGAGGACTTAGATGAGAATGACATTAATTTAAACAGTTTTTTACTGTTGCACCCACAATTGCTCCAGATGTGAGCAATAAGTTAAAAGCGTGCAACTTATTGCGCATATTTTCATCCCACTCAACGCCACTTTATCTCGACAGACCCTCTGCTGGCTAAATGTACCAACAGATATTCTTTTCCTGTTGCCTTCACTACGTGGACGAGAGCAATACGAACGACTGCATGTCACTGATTTAAAGAGGGAGTTTTACTTAAGCTGATCCGGCCTGACATCAAACTTAATTTTCGTATTATCCAAACAGCAGACACATGACACACACTCGGGCACTGTCAAGACTCACTTCTTGGGGAAAAACAAAAACAAGACTAGAAGGTGGAGCGATTTGGCACTGGAACTTTGGACATTTTCTCTCGGTGTCCATTTGATTTACTTTGAGGCATTTGTTAACTTTCTACAGTGTTAGGCACTAATGAACCAGCTCATGTGGACTAGCAGTGAGATGCTGCTGTTGAACTGCAGTCACGTGTACCTTTGAGGTGTAGAGATTTGGTAGTAAGACTCAGCAAGATGACATGATGCTAGAGCTACCTGTCCTGGACCTGACTTAAAACCCTAACAGCCTTTATCAGTATACACACGCGCGCACACACACACACACACAAACATAGGTGTACGTATATGGATGGAGGGAGAGACACAGGGACGGATGGATTGATTCAGCCAAATGTGCATTCAACTGGATGCACTAAACAGCAGACACACAAACAGACAGACAGACACACACACGTACTCTCTCTTTCACACTCGCACACATCGTGCACCCTCCAGACCTAAACAACCAAGTCCCATCAATCAGGACCAATTCTCACGGGCTGACTAGGCGAGCGACATCACTATGGTAACCGAGCCTTTACTCGAAACCCGTCTTGCTTTGTCTTGTCTGGAAGGTTTTCGCACGCAATCACTGCCAACAAAGACCAGCAGACTGCTGCGGAAAAGAAAAAAAAAACTTGAACCAAGCAAGAAAATAGGAGAAAGGACAGGAACAAAGTTGGTCAGTCTGTTTGCAAGTAAACATGGACAACTTGGTGGCACCCATATAAGCCAATTTAGAGGATCTTGAAGGACAGAGTTAACAGGTTTTTCAGGCTTTCAACACGGAGGGCACCGCATTACCTTGAAACATCTTCTTTATCTGTTTCAATGTGCTTCCTAGGTGCTGTTGAGCAGCACAATTAACGTATAATAGTAACGCTGAAGGGAAAAGCATGTAATCCTGTGCTTGTGCTGGTGAGGTGTGAATGAAACGGTGTAAATGTGTGCTTAAAATAGACACGTAGGCTCTGCCACTCAGGATAAAAAAATGACCGTCTCGACTAATCTCAGCTGTGAACATATTCCACAGGGCACGTCGGGGTCAGGCTCCATTCCTGCCTAACCCTTACCTTTGCTGTGCAAGCTTAAGGGTTAATGAAACAGTTGCTTTTCCAATTAAAATATAAGGAAGAAAGGCTAATTGGGATTTGCTCTTGGGGCAGCTGGGGTGCCGAGCAGTTGTCGACGTAATGATTCACAAAGCCAGTTTGTGCTGCCTTGACTGTACACCCACTTCCCACAGCCGAGAATTGTTCATGTTGTAACCTCCAAAATCATATTCTTCTCTCAACAATTTTACATGTGTTATGTAACAAGTGACAATATTTTGACAAAAGTGGAAAGAAATGCTTTAATTAAAAAGCCTGATATCATTTTACAAGACAATTCTCAAAGCTATTATTTTCCACTGCCAAGAAATGAAATTATGTCACTTCATAACGAAATGTAGTCACTTGTTTTAAGAACACCAGATTTCAAGGCTCGGCGGTGCACGCAGTGAGGGAAGACGTGATGTTTTTGAACAAACCCTTCCTCATTGCGTCATACAGTGTGCCATCTATGTCGACTGCACTCCAAACAAACTCGCAGGGCTCAGGCTTTGCAGTCCATGAGGGACTTGTGGCAGGATGTGGGAACCCAGAATAAAACAAGTTCTGGAGTATTAGTACCCAGAGGTGAAAAACTTTGCCCGACCAGACTGCTGTCACAGCGATGCTGCATTTCTAAAAAGAGTGGCACACTCGTAATATGCACAAATTGGTCCCATGGAAACCGTTGTTGAAGGCTAAGGGAAAAAGTGAAAGACACTAAGTATGCTTCTGCCCACTGGAAATAAATAGGCTCGATTCCTCGGAGAGAAAGGGGGGAAAATTAAGCTTAAGTGTGTGTCTGATTTTAAAATGGCCATAGAGCACACACAGAGGAGGTGAAATGGGAACCATTTTGTGTCATTTAGAGATTCACTTGAGGAAATTGACACTTGTTGTTTCATTAAATGAAGAGGGCACCTCCAATTGCCGAAGGTGTTATAGGTCCGATCAAAACAGAGGGCAGGAGAATCAAGACAATGGATGAAACAATCTTCTCTCTCTCCACTGCAAACAACAATCATTGTGTCTTTCTCTATACTCAGTTCAAGTAAAGCCATATACAAGGCAAAGTTTCTGCCTGTGCAGTCTGAGGAAGAGTGTCTGAAAAACCAGCATTGAGGAGCATCCCTGTTTGATTCAGGAGTCAAAAACCTTTGAAGGTCTAAACTTGCTCAACAAAGGAGGCGATTTTAAAAGCCACCTTGGTGATGTGCTGAGTTCCTTTCTGCTAGAAAGGGACAGCACCATTCAGGCACTTCAATCACTCATATTGTTCTATCAATCTGAGTATATCTCTGAAATTACTGGAGGGTGTTACTGAGAAGAGACTGAAAAAGAGAGATGAAGGCAAAAATGAGGAGGAATAAGCATCACCCACGCTGTGGCTGCAAGGACTGAGGACAGCTATTTGATCCATTGTGCTGACCAAAACTGCGCTTTGAGAGGTACATTTCAATCAGATAAATTACACTGACTGGATTTGTTCTTGACAATAATGCCACAACGTTTCATCTTCCTTCTACGACAGTATCAATTTGATAGAATGCTGTCCTGTGACCTGTGGTAATCAGCCATATGGGTTAGAGCTGCAGTGTTGATTGATTGTTCTTTCAACACTGTAAATCAGTGCAATGGGGCTTTTTCAGCTGTCTTCTATAGCAAATATTAGCACACATGTCCGGCATGAAAGCCATCTTGGTTTTTGGCTTCAGCAGCGGCAAATTCCCCAAACTCCCAGCAAAAACAAGCTTATTTCCACAATGACTCGAAAGTACTTTGGACTCGACAAGAATGTAAAACTTGAAGTTTTTCAAAAGGACGCTGATAAACAAGGAAAGACAGTTTCTTGCTCAGCCAAATCCAACTTTTCCCTCTAACATTTGTAAGTGTATAGTTCTGAGAGTTCAACCTACAACAGCCCCCAGAATGTAGACAGCGCCAACAGGCTACTCGAGGCAGGGATTCATTCCTGCAATTCAATTAAAAATTAACTTGTTTTCTTCTCATTTCAGAGGAAAAACAGCGTAGAGCATGGGGCCAAGCATGCAACAGCAGGGTGCACATAAAATTGAATTTGACAGAATTAACTTGACAGCGTTGGCTCAAACATAATTCGACTGGAAAAGATAAGGACTGATGGAGGGAGAAGGAAAAGGAGAGAGAAAAAAAGAGAGAAACAAGGAGAGAGAAGCAGAGGGACTGAGATGTAGGGAACAAGAACAAGAAAATAACGGCTCCACTAAGGGGCTTCATTTTTTTTCAAATTGGCAGCTTCAAAGGAATATAAATAATTGAACACCCTCACCCCATCACAGCAAGTTCTGGCCAATTACTATTAGGAGTACTTTGCCAAGAAAGCTGCTGTTGAGGACTCTAAAAGGCCAAAATAAAGAAGAATGGGGAAGCGAGGAGGAGGTGAAAGGACAGAAAAAATGCTGACAAATAACCCTGTCTCCCGGTCCAAAAACACAAGCCGAAATACAAACAAATATTGCAAGATCCCAGGAGTCAGTTGCCTCGAGAAAAGTGAAGACATTGCAATAAATCAGAAAAGAATGACATTTTCTTTTGTCCCTTCAGTGAAGAAAATATGAACTTAGGACTATTAAAACATCTGGCATCGAGGGAAACAATCACCATCTCTTTTCCTCCAGACAAAAAAAAGGAAAATCCTGCTTCTTGTTGGACCTTTCTCAACTCCCAAAGGACAAAAACAGAACACAACTGAAAGGAAATAATTCCCTGTGCCAGTGTGATTCTTAAAACCAACTTTGAATACCCAATGACAAAAACTAAGGGACTTGTCATTATGGTAGCTGTTAATAGTGGCAAAGCTGTTGGAGCAGACGTTTGTTCAGGTTATTATTAAGGGTCACCAAATATCACAGTGTCTGGTAGTGGTGTGTGTGTGTGGGGGGTCACTTTTTTGTGTGTATGGTGAACACCATGGCAACAGTTACCATCCCGCAGCTCATAAATCAAAATACTAATATAAAAGATGGTCTTCATGAGACTAATAACTTAACTAATTATCTACACATTCAATATTCACTAAAAAAAGATGTAATCAGCCACACTGACAATGTCAGAAGCTCAACCGTTTTATGGTAGGAGTAAGAGAATGAAACAAAAGCCTTTTGAAACGCTGTGTTTGATTCAGTTCTTTTAACCATTACTGTCTGATTTACTGGTTTATATATTTTACACTTACAATGCTCAGTGGTGTTGGCTCTTTGTTTGATGCTTTTTTCCTCTCCCCTTTAATCATGACTAAAAAGCACCCAGGGTTGCAATTTTGCATTAATTCTATTATTAGTTGACTTGATTTCCACTTTCAAACACTTGCGATTGTAAGTCATCATTCAATTATAGAAAAATGAAAATAAATTTGATAGTGCTTTGTTTAAAAAAATAAAGAACATTTTTGAACATGGGTGCACATCTACAGCATGGTGACAGCTTGCTGGTTTGGTCTATCTTGATTGTTGTTTGCAAATAAATATTTATCATTGTATTGTAACTGGTAGTGTATCAGTGTGACTCTACGACAATTAAATTGGATTGCTTAAATATTTATTTTGATATCTATCTTGTATGTTTTGACTAGGTGTCAACATCGGCTTGAATTATTTATTATTGAATTATTATTTATGACCTTTTGGAAGATGGGCCATTGCACTAAAAGGTCCAAACAAATATTAAGAAATATACATGAATAACCCATGGTCACACAATTACTTTGGGTTTTATTTATAAAGCTAAAGCATGACACTGCCATCTAGTTATATGGCTGTGCTACAACAAATATCTTCTTGCTCAATATGCTACAGTCACATATGACAAAGCTCAGGTGACGCACACGTTCAAACAATACGCACACAAACACACATATATGCATGCGCCTGCATACAAATCACATGCAAACATGCAGACAAATGCAGACGCATGCAAACAGGGATCAGTGCATTATCGTGGTTGGGGTGGCTGGATTTATTGAGCCATCTTTCTTTCTCTTTTGATTAAAAATGTCTGCTTCTCACTATGATTTATGAGTGTAAATGAAAAGGGATGTGAGAGGAAGGGATGACATCATGCTTTCAGCTGGGCCATTTTTGCAAAAGGGTGGCATCCACTGTGCGTGTGTGTGTGTGTGTGTGAGACAGACACAGAGAGAGAGAGAGAGAGACAGAGAGAGAGAGAGAGAGAGAGAGAGAGAGAGAGAGAGAGAGAGAGAGAGAGAGAGAGAGAGAGAGAGAGAGAGAGAGAGACAAAGTGTTGATATGAGGTGGGGGTTGGTGTCCCCCACACTCCTCTCAGTCCACCAGGTGGGAGTGATTATAATTGGACAACTGCACCACTGGGCTGTGTGTGTGTGTGTGTGTGTGTGTGTGTGTGTGTGTGTGTGTGTGTGTGTGTGTGTGTGTGTGTGTGTGTGTGTGTGTGTGTGTGTTTAAAAGAAAATCATAGAGCCAAAGAAGGCAAGGCTGTGGGTGTGCGCATATATTTCCAGACATGATGGTGGGCCGACGCTGTGTGGCCCCAAAAAGAGATGAGAAAGAAGAGTGAAAGAGAGTGTGCATGAATTGCGTGTGTGTGTGTGTGTGTGTGTGGTTGGGAGGGAGGGGGACAAGGAGAAAAAAAAAATAAATGTGTGAACATGAGCAAGAGACAATGAGACAGAGTGAGAGAGCTTGACAAAAACAGCGATCATATCCACAGGCAGAGCAGACAAAGACTGGCAGATACTGACAGATGGGGAGCGAGCCCTGCTGTTAGTGCATTTACAAGTGTGTGTGTGTGTGTGAGCATGAGGGGGGGAAAGCTAATCTCCATCAAAGATGAAGCAAACTGAGTGTTATTTAAACCAGAGTGAGCAAACAGGTTGTGAATAAGTTCAAGTGGAGGAGTAAAACTAGTGCTAACATAGTGTTGATGCACAACTTGTAAGAAAGAGGTGCACTTCCACCTTTGCTTTTGTTTCATTCTGAAAAGTAAGTGTTCGGCCTTGCTGTCAGTGAGACTGAGAAGGCAGAAAGGAGGAGAGCAAAGACATCTGTTTGACATCTGTCTGAGTGCAATTTTTACATGTTTTCAGCCAACTGGGCTGAAAGATACTCGAATTATGCTTCCAGACACTCAAACCACCATGCAATCAAGAGTAGACAGCTCTGTTGCAACATGAGAAAAAAATCAAGTCCTCCTCATGTTATCTTGAACCGCTGAGAACACACTCACTGAATGTCAGAGAGAGACGAGCCAGAAGACGGACGGAGAGAATATGCAATTTAAAGAACGCAATTTATCTTGCAAATTACCTTAGATAGACAGAAACTGTCTTAACTTCCTCAAGATTTCAGTCGTGACACCTAGACTGTTGAGCAGTGTGCCTGAAATGTCAAATGGGCTGAATCTGTTCATATTCAAAGTGCCGTTTTAAGACGTATCTTTATTCTCTTGCTCTCAGTCTCTTCGTTTGGATCTCATTTCATCAGGTTTTGGCAGACTTCATCTAGTTGTGCTGTTCCTTTACACCTGAATGAAGCTAATTTGAGGCCCTTTGTGGCAAACTTGTGTTGTTATTCAGCAGCTATTTAAAGAAGCCTAAACCAGAACTAGTTAATATTTTATTTTTCACCCCAAACATCCTTTTTTTTCTGTCACAGGGAGCGGGGCGAGATTGGATCCAATAAGAAGCCCTGCCTCACCTCAGACGCACACAACACACAGACAAAAACGGCGAGGGCAATTTTTCACGCCCATCACACACACGTCGCATGCAGTGCAGGTGTGTATGGTCGGTAAACATGCACACACGCCAACAAGCATGAACTTGTCGCCGACACACTCCGATGCACATGCTCATGATGATCTACAGACGGACCCGCATTCACCACACCGTACGTATCTCCATACACATTTCCATACTCGCCAACACACTTACCCACACGCGCTCACACTAACACACAGGATTTACAAACAGTGAAACCCAAGGGGGAGCCTCACCACCTCACCATCACTCTTGTTCTATTTCTCTACAGAGCCTCCTCTTTGTTTTCGTCTCCTTAATGCTGCTCTAAGCCCATCTTAACGGGGAAATGGCGCGGAACAAATCCTAAGCAGGAGTTGACAGGGTGGGATAAGAGACTATACTGACGTTCCTCTGTTTCTAACACGGGAAGTTAGGAGGACCGTTTCTACAGACAGGAATCTTTCCTAAATGGTAACTAGTTCGCGATATCCATGATTTAACACTGTCTTGGTTTCTGATCGGTACTACAAAAAAATCTTGTTCTGAAAAATCCCATGTTAAATCTTTTCAACAGAGAACATGTCCACCAAAAGCTACATGTCATTGCCCCTTTGAGTGAAATGACTGAGGCCTTACATCTTAAATCATCTCTGGTATAATTTCGAAGTCAAACGCAGATATGAGAATGGCACTTACTCTTACAAATCAAACTGGACTCTCAACACTGCTGCTAAATTCTTATTTGCTGTGGCTGAAGCAGAGGCAGAAGCAGAGGCAGAGGCAGAGGCAGAGGCAGTCTACAAACAACAGGCCTTTTGAGATGAAGACAGCCTTTCGGAGATAAGATGTCCACAATTTAAGATAGTAAACATGCCTTTACAGGCTCACCAAAAGCAAACTGAAGAAGGACAGTGGCAGAAAGCAGCTAAGGTATCTTCTATGAAAGGAAGGAAATGTTCACCAAAGCTTAAGATCCCCTCTACACACAGGGTTTTTTTTTCAGACATTATTCTTTCCCCCTCATTAAAAAATACCAGAATATATGAATATGCAATTTTTTTTCTCATTTTACAAATTTCAATGCTGGATACAAGATGTCTCTGACTTCACTGTAAAGTCAATTCTCAGCATATGTGCACTGGAGGCTTTGCGTTTCCATATCATACTTATGTTTGCTTAATATTGGACCACAATTGGCTTCCAAAGTATTTGTGATGTCACAAATCATGCTCGCAGGCAAGCCTCTTAAATCAGATTTTCAATAAGCACAGAGAATATTTACACTTTCAGCAACTAATGTAAAATCAGCCATCTATTGTCAAACGCTGCACATATATCATTCTACACAGTGAAGCTCAAACACTCAACTGAAAGGGCAAGTAGACAAAAATGTTTCTGGCTGGTAGGGGAATTTAACTTGCCCCTTCTCTGCCTCTAAAGGGCTTTACATAGGACATTTATCAGTAGAAGCACTGTTAGTCAACGTCTTGATACTTACATAAGGCTTGGGAGCCGGTGAGCAGCAGTGATAGCAGCAGACTGGTGACAGGCAACAGGAGTGGCAAGGAGAGGCGAGGGGCACCGATGGTTGCCATCTTGGCTCCAGTAGGGAAAGGGGGGCAGGGAGGGGTGGGGTGGGGCTGATCTTTGACCTGGCTGGAGCGCCGAGGCCCCGACTGCGGAGGGAAGGTTGGGATCTTCGCGCAGAATGGCTTGGCACTCTGAAGAAAAAGGCAAAGAAGAAAATGTTTGTCAGGTACTTTATGTATTATGTGCTTCTGTTGACCGTTATACTTGTTTTCACACACCCAGATCCAAAATCATTTTCAGTCCTGCAAGCGCTATAAATAAAAGGATCCTTGTAGCCAGAGTCACTTGCGGTGAAAAGGTGATGGTCCTGCTCACAATGACAGGACTAGACTTTTGATAAGCATGCCAGGCCACTCTGCTGCACTCCTCACAACGCCTCATTGCTCCTGACACACAAATAGAAGGCAGGTAATGTGTTGGTGCCACTACTGAAAGCAAAGTGTCACATCCCCCAAACCCGTCAACCTCCCCATCTCACAAACAGCATCTTCTCACATCCCTTAATTAGCAGGGGAGTCACTGTTGTCTTTCTTTTTTTTCTCCTTCTTAATCGTCTGATCTTGTCGTTATTTGCTTATCGCATAGCCTTGTAATTACACACAGGCACCCAATGATATCCTAGGCACCGTCTCTTTGTTTTAGTCAAATTGCCATTAATCCCCCAAGTTACACAGAGGGACTGGGGACGCCTGCCAACCCCCCCTACACACACACGCACACGCACACGCACACACACACACACACACACACCATTTCCTTCATTGATATGTCTAGTGCAGCACAGAGCCACCACCAACTAGTAATACATACTCTTTAATTAAGAGGACATGAATAAGGAGACAAAGAAAGACAGAAGTAAGAGATATTCGTGACATGAATGTAATGAGTTTGTCAGTTTCTTCATCTTTTTTCTTTTTTTTTTTAAAGTGTGCACCGTTCTGCTGACACCGTTATCTGAAGTATCCTTAAGTTAAGTGCGGGGTCTTGCTCAAGGACACTTCTATCGAAAGGCAACGTTTGTCTCTATCAAGCTGTAAACACGAAAACACAAAACTGTCCATTCTCAAAGGAGCCAGATCACAAGACAGCCCGCGTTCAAGCCCCTGTGTCAGCAAGCATCTGCCCTGCGCTCGTGTCCTTGTGCAAGACACTGAACTCCTCCCAGCTCCGGGGGTGCTCCCGCTCAGCTGAGCCAACATGAGAGGTTAGGGCGAGTCTTTAGAAGTGAGATTAATTACCTCCGCGCCGGGTGGTTCACAGGGTACTGTATAGCACAAACTGTGCAGACTGTGTGCTGTTTATGGCGGATGCCCTGAAGCAACTTTTTGTCTGGGTAACCTAGAGGTTAAAGACAATATTCTGTCAGCACAGGTTTACGGTTTTGATCCATGAAACAGCCACTTTCAAACTGTCCCTGAGCGCTTCATAAAACTTTACCTGCTAACTCACTGCAAGTTGCTTTTGACAAGTGTCAGAGGCTGAAATGTGAATTGAGTGCGCTTCAAAAACCACATAACTGACTGACAGTTACAATCTCTGTCATTCAGACGCAATCAGGTTCAGAAACACATAGGCCAAGGCAAATCGACAGAAAAAAGCAATGAAAGGATTTATAGCCAAATATCAAGAGCACACTGATAGTGAAGTTTTTCGCTATTACAAATGTTTAAATGACAACTAGTCATTCAGTCTTTAATTACATAATTTATAGAAGAGCACAAATTTGATTATATACATTTAGTAAACAACAAATCTAGAAAAACAATAATGGAAGTACGACTCCTACTACTAAAACTACTACAACTACGTATAATAATAATCATGATAATAGAATAAATCACCTGACCAAAAAAGGAGAAGTGATTATGTCAACCATGTCAGGCTGCTAAACCCTCAAAGGAGTTGGAGGTTTAATATATGCTGCTGTTTTAGGTGGCTGTGTTTGCCACCGTAGCCTCGTGCGAGGCAGAAAATGACGGCTAATTGCAGTGTAACCAAGCACCTCAGACAGCAGGCATATACGAGCGCCACACCCTTCAGCTACTGAACCGGGCTCAGTACCACAAACACAGCAATTGAAAACCCCCATATAGTATACGAGACAAAGATACACACACACAGTGTAAGGCTGCTGGCCTCTGCACACTTTCATTTCCCCCCCCCCCCCAAACATAGTTCAAACAGAGAAATCCAATCCGACTCATGCACACACTCACAAAAACACAGAGGGACAGATCAACAATAGGGCTTTTGTGGCGACGCCATGCCAAAACAGAGTGGGTGTCTTTCCGACGCTCGGCTCATCTTTCAACACAATGCTGTAGACACACGACCAACATGCGTGTCCTTGCTTGTCTTTTTCTGCTTTTCTTGGACTGGAGAGCAGGTGATGTCATTGGCAACAACTGAGGGAAATACAGAAACATGAATAGGGAGGATAAGGGAGGATTGAATTTTGTGGGGGGATTTCTAAATGATGCCCCGATTGTTCAGACTGTAAACACTGGTGTAGGTAGAGGGAGCCTGGCCATGCCTGTAGGGAATTACTCTATCTATGCTCACAAAATGCCAAGGTTATGATTTATGGCCCTACCCTTAGGGCATGGTTTTCTATCTCCACCTTTGGTTGCTATACAAACTTCACAACACTTCACAATTACAGCTATTGTTGTTGAACGACCTCGCTAAACGTAACCTAAGGCCATGTGCGGGCTTCGGTTTAACCACAGAGAGCATCTACACTTCTTTTTGAACAGTAGATAGAAGATGGAGATGCTGAGATAGAAAGATAGACTGTATACATAGCAACCCTGAGGGATGGGGGGGGGGGGGGTAAAAAGCAACATTTTAGCCATAACAGCAAATGCTGCTCCAAACAGAGATTGCCACTGGAGCGTTCCTTCACTCAAGACATCATATGGAAAGCACAGCATGTCTCTCATGCTATTAGCACCTCCATGGGAAAACCTGTCAACTCTTGCTAAAAGCATTCATCACTTTCCCTCTAGAAACGAGCATAGAGTATTTAGCATTCTGGCAATGCTAGCAGGGAGGCCAATCGATTGATAAACCCTCACCATTACTTCAGCTGCTTCCACGTTATAGGGTGAGAGGAAACTGCACATGGTCATTTTGCACATGGCGAATTTCTTTTGGAAATCAGGCTAATTAGTAATAGCTAGTGATTGTTGTGCTTGCATAGACAAGTAAATGCACTGCCTAATCATTTGCCACCACAAGACTAAATTTGTGCTGTTTAATAATCCACCAAAAGAACACTTGATGGCTTGTTGGCCTATGAAAAGAGGGGGGAATCATCTCCAAATTCTCACTGATGCAATATGGATGGACAGATAGCCTCATGCTATGGACCTGAACAACTAGCCTACAAGTTGCCCTGTAGTAAAGTACCAAATGTTCAGTGCAGATGTTAATTAGACCATAAAGGGATCAGTAATACGGCATCCAATGGAGCATTTCTTTCCTCATAGTTGGTTCATCAAACCTAATTTTAAAGGTGAATCAAAAATGGACTTGTATTCACGCAACTCCAATTGGAGGCTCTAGTTTTCTAGCATTTATACAACTCATTAGAACTCACCAGAAGGCTTCTGGTGGAACTGCATTTTAAATATGGAACATTTAAAACAGCTTTAAGCACATGAACGTGAAGAGATGCAATGAAATAAATGCTGCCTATTTTTCATTTCAAACAGACAGCTGTACTGTGACAAAGACTATACAGTCAGTATAAGTTATTCCCACTGATGGGTGATGAATATATGGTGGAGCAACGACTGTTTTTCCCCTTTGAAAATTGCACTCCAGGTATTAGCCAGTTGCAAGGCCTCTGTAATTACAGCCAAATTGGTTGAGTGGTGGCAGTCACTGGATATCAGGGACTCTTCACTTTGACATGGTCAAGCTTTAAATTCAGCTCATTTCCCCATGAAATATTGATGCTAATGCATTTGATTGCTGAGATGGAGAAAGGCAGCAAAGGGAAGGGGAGACAGGAATTTGTGTCATAAGCATGAAATGAGAGGAGGACCAGTAGATATTAAACTGTGTGCACATCCTCACACTCATCACAGTGTGCCAGGAACAATTAAAAACGAAGAACAGAATGTGAACAGTGAATGAAGATACAGGTAAGTATCGCCTCAAGAAGACCGGTGACCTCAAGACACAGAGCTTTCCGTCCACTCATACACACTGTACTGTTAAAAAAGTTCTTCACACACTCACACACACTGTAAAGATTTTCTCATGAGGAGAAAAACAACTACTTATCACCTGAGGGACCACATTAATAGTCTCTTTTATGAGGTGAACAGTAAGCTCACTTCACACACACAGTTAAAAAGACCTCAGTTTGGTTGGGCTTGATGATCAAAAGTGAGTGTTTGATGTGTTGAACTTCAAAAAGAATATTTTCTGTGTTTGCCTAGTCCCAAAAAAAAAGTTGGACTCTCCACAGGAGTATGTTTTTTCATGCATTGTTTGGTTTCTGAGTGTGTGTATTAACATCTAATTTTTGGCTGCAGGACTGACAGGCCTATTTCACTGCAGCTCCCTGCTGCAGTCTGGTAGGGATGTTGTTAATACTGCGAGGATGGGTATTGCCCCGTCTACCCTGTTAGGAACTTTGAGGGGGCAAAGTGACTTAGAGAAATCTGTCAGATGCCACTGGATGGGGAAGATCCAATTTTCAACAAATGTTTGAACACATTAACTCACAGGTTACAAACCCTAAGCTAGTGTACATTGTTATAATACTAATTAAAACAACTGACGCTTCTTGCCTTGTTGAGGCTAATGTGAACATAATTTCCAGCCAGGGACAACTATTATTTATCTATAAAGGGTATGCAGGGCATGTGATTTGAGCTGAGACCTAAAGGTTAATTTTCTTCCAATAGGGACATTATTTGCAACAAGTGCCACTAATGCTATACAATCGATGTTAGCAAAGCTTCCTTTAATTATTCTATAATAGCACTAATGGCCCTTATTTGATCTCCACTTTTGCAATTTTCAACTCATATGGTTAGTTAATGATTATTTGAGATAAGAAAGGATAATCCCTTATTAGTCCCCCAATGGGGAAATTTGCCTTATCACAGTAGCAAAGGGATCTGGCAAAAATAGAGAGCCTAAATTAGAAGCAGCAATAATAAATAAGTAGAAAATATAAAAAATATAAGTAGAAACGGCAGTAGGAACGATATAAACAGTAAACTCCAAAGATATTTACACAATTACACAATTGCCACGACAGTACAAAGTTCTGACTGACCTTTTTTAAACTGCTTGACAGTAGTTATGATCTGGATTCTGTGAATAGGCATGTGATTTTCTCATGTGCATGTTTGAGGCATGCAACATTAGCTCCACTCCCCAACATCTCTGATACTAACGGTGGCATGCTGAAACACTGTGCAGAGCTGCGGTTGTTCCTTTAACAAAGGTGAGGTAACACAATGGCATCAAGGAGTGGATGTTACAATCCAGCATCCCACCCAAAAGGTATATGTAGTAAAAACAGTTTGAACTTCATTTAAAAGGAGACAAGTGTCATTTTCTTGGGCAATAGTGTGCGGATTTGCCAATGTGGTGCTTAACATAAAATCTTCAGGAATCCCATGAGATTACGCTTTATCGTTGATTTCTATATTCAAAATAAAAAGGGCGAGGCTGATGCAACAGCTGACTAACATGGAAATGAGCTGGATTCGATTGCTGTTTTCTGTTGGATGATGACAGAAAAATACAATTTGTTGAGAAAATGCTGCCTTTTTTTTTTTTTTTGCCATGGCTGTCTCTAGACTCCGCCGTCTCTCCTGCTGCAGTCTCTCACCTTAGATGAAGTTTTTATGCGTCATGCCTGAGTTACAGGATTTTACCTCAACCAGTTTACGGTCTTTCATTGATTCATACCCTGCAGAGCAGCAACAGCACAACAATCTTAGATCAAGGTCCACTGTTACAGTGTGTGGGCTCATGAGTTTGTGTGTTGCATGTGGGTGTCTGTGCTTGTTTACATGCAACTCTGTGAACAATATTGTTCGTGTGTGTATGCGTGTATATGCATTTATACATGTATGACACATTTATGTGTGTATAAATATGTAGATATGGTACTTCATACTTGTAATGGTTTCTATTTGCATAGCCTATGTGTATAGGCCATTTTATATTCCACTGCTTCTTTTGTGATCTTATCTTTGCATAGGGATAGTTGAATGATAATTTAGTATGAACTCATGTATGTATACCTGTGTATTTTGATTATTACCAAGACACACACATACACACACCTCAACCTCTGCTTTAAAACAAGGCTATATGCAACCGTTTGGTTTTCACCATGCGGTAATCCTAATAGTATCGATTCCGTGTGTCATTGGAAAGCCCCCCTTCTCTTGCTCTCTCCTTCACTCGCTGCACCTCTTCATCCTTTCTGCGTCAGAATATTGGCCACGTCTCAAGGCAAAATCTAGCATGAGAAAAAAAAAGGAATAATCTCACAAGCTATGGTCAGGGACATATGGATAGTATAAGCGGGAGAGGGTGTGTGTATGTGCGTGTTTGAAGGTAGGTGTGTTCGGCTTCTAAAAATATCCGCCTGATCAAACTAAGCGTCCTTCAAACCCTCCGTCTCTGTTTTCTTATTCTCCATCTAACCCCCTCCGCTCCTCTCCCTCATTTCCTCTCTCCCCCTTCCCTCCCCCCTCGAACTCATGCATACTAAACTGTGCTTGCATTGCAGATGTTTGGTGGGGAATCACATGAATTTGCATGGAACTGCAGGACTATTATGTAAATGCCCCAGTGTGTATCTACCTCCCAGCTTTACTCTTTCGTTGCCATCCACTCCATCCTGAGAGATCCCTGTCGGAGGAATTTAAACAAAGGCGCGCCTGTTGTTAACCCCGCCAGTGGAGGGAAAGGGCGCTTATGCGAAGAAAAACATATTCATATATGTTGAACGATATTGTCTGTAACATCCACATCTGAAGTATTTTGCTTCAACTGTAAATGCGGCAGTAGAAAAAAAAAGCTGCACTCGACTTCTTCGCTATCATACAACAGGTGGTTTGGTCTTTGATCCCTGGGACAAATAAATAAAACATATGATAGGTGCCACCATGAATACTTTGACTGATTCGTAGCCGCAGAATAAACCACAGAGCATATTGTATCTGAAATATACTTCCTGTTATTGCAATGCATGAGCACCTTATTCTGCCTAAAGAGAAGGTTGTTTGCATAGGTGGGGAGAGCTGCACCGCCGTGACCTCATTAAGAGACTGCAGAACGCCCTGCCCTGGCAACCTCTCCTTGGAGTAGCTTTCCCATGAGCCTTTGCCCTCAACTGTTCCCAACCTCCCAGACCTAGAAATGGTGCTTGACACCTCAGAGACACCTTGCGTCGGCCATCTGCTGTCCCCCTGGGAGCACCGTAACCTTTCTCCGGGATCTTATGAGCCTTTCTCAGCTCCGGTTTTTGCCTTCCAAAGAGACTTTGCTGCAAAGAACTGATGATTAAGTTTCTTTTTTGAAACTTTGAAGTTTCAAACTTTTCTCATGAAATGATTGTTGGCGAAGAAGTATTGAATTATAAGGGGTCACTCTTAAAGTTATGAGTCAGCCGAAGGTTCAAAATTGTTCTTTTTAAAGCTGAGACTCCGTCAGATTTTTCTGATTCTGATTTGTCTGATCAATGTTCAGGCTGCCTTTATCGCCTTTTTGGGAGAATTGATGGGCTGTTGTGTCTGACTGCTTTCAAAGGGAGCTGGAGGTTTACAAAAAGATTTTGAGACCAAATTATCAGGTGCTTGTTGAATCTCCAACCTTTTGTTTTTCTCCAGGTGTTGCTCTGAGTTCGATCGGCAGGAAATGGGTTTACTCTGAACATTATGAGGCTGCACTGTCCTTCCAATAAACACCCAGGGCTGTGAGGCTTTTAGCTGAAATCCACCTCGGTTGAGGTTGAGTGCACAAGCAACGTGCATCAGGGTCGTGCAGTGGGGGCGAGCGGGCGGGCAGCTGGGAAGCTTGAGCTGCAAGCTGACCTCCTAAATGCCGACTTTATTGCACAGCCATTTTGTTTACCACTAAGGGGTGACACACCATCGGTCTGCTGTGTAACCTCGCCGTACTGTGATGCCACAATTTGGCAGACGTAATGCGCACACACCGGACACACACGGGCACACGAAGAGGGACGCTTGTTTTTATTTTCTGCCTCTGCTAGTCCGTCGCACAGGCTGCCAAGGATCGTAAAAGCCAGAGGTTACAGGTGGTGCTGTCTGTGATGGCCACACAGAGTCTGGGAAGAGGTGCTACATTTAGGTATCGGGGAGGCATTTAATTATAGGACACAGCACAGGTCACAGTTGGAGGCTGAAGAAAGGAGGTGAGACAGGGGTTGTGAGACAGTCCTTGACAATGAAGGGGCAGTTGGTCGGGTATGCATGTGTGTGTGCAGGAGAGATTGTGGTGGTTAGGAGAACTGGGAAAAGGAGGGGTGACACTAGTTCCTGGCCCTCTGCCAACAGAGCCAGACAAGCGTCACACCAACTGGCCAGAGGCTTAAACGCCCTTTAAAATTTGCCACATGGGGGGGGATAAGTTTTTGAAGGGCAGCTGGGACAGTTGTGGAAGTACGTTTCATATTCACTCTGGAAATGGGCTGCGGATGCGGGGGGGAAATGAGATTATTCTAAGTGATGGAGGAGGAGGCGGAGGAGGAGAAGACTGGCAGACCAGGGTGTTTAGAAAATGTCTCCAAAAACTCCTCTGTGTAATTGGCAGGGCTCACCGTGCAACATTTGCTGTGTGGTTTGAGAAGTTTTCCTCTTCCAAAATGAGATGCGTGCCGTTTGAAAAAAACAAACAAACTGCGACACCTACACAACAAGATGACTGCTGGCATGCTCACAAAAACTCACAACTGAGTGAAACTGCAGCTATCTTTGGCCCCTTGCTTTAAAAGTTAAAATCTTAATGATGAATCCTATTTCATACAGAAATAAAGTGTGAATCTTTTGCTGAGACAAAACGCACGGTGCATTGAGAGGGCTCAGTGTTTTAGACACTTCTTTTCAAGGAGCTGCTTGTCCGTTAAATACATGGAAATATTGTGTGCTGAATAGGGCTGTAAAATCATTAAAAACGAGAGACTTCGAGTTAAATGCGGCGGATGATTAGAGGAAAATATTCTACACTGAGCCATCAAGGGCATGTGACGTTTAAGAGTACTTCCGTTTCTGCTTAATAGGATGGAGGTCAAAAAATGCCAGATACAAAACCTGAATTACTTGAAAATCTCCTTTGCTGTGCAACTATGTGGATTTGATCACACAGTATTTGTGGACCTAATGGTTGGACGTTTGCTCTAGAGATAAGAGTTAACGATGGATAGCTTCCATGCTGTGCTCTGAGAAGTACAATCGCCTCTTTTAGAGATGAAGCGTTTTCAATTAATTTGCTTTATTCATTAAAAAAAAAAAAAACAGACAAGGATCTCAGCCATCAGCATCCAGTAAATTAGCTCCATTTTGTGTCTTTTCAAACCCAGGTTTCAAACTGTAGTTCTCACCTTCTTTCACAGCGCTCATACAGTTAGATATAATATATGGTTGCATCCTTTGCCGAAGCAGTGGCAGTCTTTGTTAGAGTTCATATCTAAGGCTCCCTTTTGTCCTCTTTCGGATTAATCCCACATGTCTCAAGAGTGGGAAAGAAAGAGCGAGAGAGAGAAAGGGCCACACACAAAACGAGACACACTGATACAGGAACACACACTCGAACACACGGGAGTAAGGCCTATTGGGTTTGTTGATAACAAACCCCTCTCTTCATCAATGGTGGTCATCTCTTTTCGGGCTCCTTTTTTTGTTTTTTTTTTAAAAGGAATTAATTGAAAATCGAGTTAATCCTGGTAATTTGCTTCTGAAACTGGGCCAAAGCTCATCAGCTGGCTAAGTAGTATTTAGTAGCCTCACGGTGGTAGCCAGAGCTTCTAAGATTAATTTTTTCCCATGTGTGATTAGGTTAGGTGTATTTTAATTTGCACTTCTCTGTGCTTATTATCTGATTATTGACTAAAAGAAGGAGTGAACACGAAAGTTATTGGTCTCCCAGAAATTTACATTCTGGTTACTGCAGCAGACACACACACACACACACACACACAAGACACCAGCTTCGCACAACATAATAATGTCATTGCTGCCTCTTGGGATTAAGTTGTTTACACGTAACATTTTAGTCAGTATGTTCCTGTACTAATTTTCAAATTGCTGCGTTTTCATTATGCCTGATTGGAGTAACTGGATCTGATTATATGGTTTCTATGTACAAGAAAGGAGACAAACATGCTACCATAGTAATTAGTGTTGTGAAAGTGCATGTGTAGAAGGCTGTGGTTAGATCCTGTTTGGGCTGGAGGTTAGGGAGTGTCTGAACCCCTGTCAGTCACACAGCATTGTAAAGATCAGAGACAGATGGCGAGGTTGACCCGCACTCTGTCTCCCTGCCTGTCAGTCCACCCATCACAGTCCCACCACCAGCAGCACGTCCACCAAAAAGCCTGGGAGAGACAACTGTTTTTCACAACCTTTAAAAAGACCAGAGGAACAGACAGCAGCAAATGTGACACTTTGACTCGGGACTTTTTTACTCAAACCCAGAGCCCTGCTTTTCTAATATAAGGTGGTAGGGAGGAAACTAGACAATAAAAGAGAAAATACTGACTTTACCCAAAATAACAAAGACAGGCAAAGCAGAGATCAATGAACCACGGACAGTCACGTCACAAAAGAGGATACTGACAATTCAAATATATTCAGGGGTGCCACAACTCTTTTCAAAGACTTTCCGAGCCCACTCCCCTGAAATTCAAGGGTCTAAACATGGCGTGGTATGAGACACGGATCGAGGTTTGTTACTGCTACATCATAAGAATTTTTATTATGACAACTAGCGGGGTTTACAGAGTCAGTTCAGAGAGAGAGCCTTGAGTGTGTTATCACTTCTAAATTGTGCAGTGTTACAGCGATGGCAGAAAACTGGAGGAGACACACATGCAGACAGCGGAACAAAGCCCGTTTACTCACATTAAGAGGAAAATATCGAAAGAACTTCAATTTCTATTCTTGCTGAAAATAAATAAATTCAAGCACTTGACCCAGGTCTCTTTTCAAAAATTTTAAAGGCCTTGATTTTTCACCTTTAAACTTTCACAGATTTCAAGGACCCATGGGGGTGCTGTTAACTGTTAACTGAAGTGGAACAATAGTCCAAAAGAAGGCGCCCAGGACTGAAAATGTCCAGAGAAAATCCCCCCAGTGTTTCTAGATAACAATCACGCAGCCGGGTATAAAAAAGTCCTGTGTCCTCTGGTTCGAACACTGAGGCACAAACGGCCTCATGTGACCCGTTGAGCGCCGAGCCAGTGGCTGGCAGATGTCGTACAGTCAGAGGGGGTTTCAGTGGGAGGTAATGATGTGGCATGATCCATATTAATGTATTCCTCCACATCTAAATTACAGGAGCACAGAGCCGGTGTTGTGAACCGCTTCACTTTACTCCCACCCACTGGAATAAAGAGTTTGTTTGTGCGGCAGACAGAAGGTTATTGTGGACGGCAGACGTGCACGTGGGTAAAAGCCAGGAGAAAAGGCAGTGAGGATAACACAATGGCGGCTCCACAAAACCCTCTCACACACGCACACGCTCACACACTTCGACGATAAGAAGAGGGTGTGTACAGTGGCCACACATGGCCTCTCACATGTGTTCAATGCTTCTCCCTAGCACTGCGTCCGCAAACTCAGCAATCACTTCTTTGAACAACCCTCCTCCAACCCTTTCACTCTGGCCAATGACCCTCCTCCAGCACCGTCTTTCTAATCCCCTGCAACACTGCGTCACTCTTTGTGCTGTCGACTTGAGACTGAATTTCAGAGGGCTCGGGGAGGGATGGGAGTCGGGGAGGCTGGTGGGAGGTGTTGAGGTCAAAAGTGAGAGGTCAGACAGCTGGTAAACCTCTTTAAACCCTCTTTTTTCTTTTTTGCACCACAAATTCCTTCACAGCAGGGTACAGCTAACTATAGCCATCCATCTCTGCCTGCTTTAACTCGAAACTGATGCAAACTTTTTAGGGGAACTTTCTGTGTAAGAGCCACACTCATGCTATGGTAATCATATAAAATGTCCTTTTTAGGAGACTGCGGTACACAAAATCGAATTTATTCCGTGCTATTCAAAACAGCAACACCCCAGCAGCGACGGGGCGGGCGGGGGGTACCGGGTTTGTTTGTTTTTCTGCCTGCAGTGCCCACGCTGATTTTAAGTGGTGGAAGAGTGGGTGGGGGGGGCTTTTAAGTCCTGCAACTAATGCATAAACAAGACCCCTTTCTCTCTGTCGCGCTGTCTTTCATTTTCTCAGTGTTTTCATTTTACCACTTTGCATACCCATGCTGTGTGTATTGTTGTGCTGCGTGCCACGCGGCATGGAGTGAGGGGGAGAGAGGGAAAAGAGAGGGAGAGAAGAGAGGGATGGAGAGACAGAGGGAGAGGGCAGGGGGTAGCTCTACTTCTCTGCTATAACTATAAAAGGAACTGAACACAGTTACCCGACCATACGCGCAAACATATGTACATATGCATTAAGGAATATATATAGCCGCACTTATATGCTTGGGGAGGTCAAAAGAAAGAGCAAAGGAGACAAAAAGAAGACGAGACAACACACACACACACACACACAGACACACACACACAGACACCAGGCAAAACCACATCCAGAGTGGATGAGTCTGATCGAAGTGCAAGTCTGACAGGCTGAAGACGAAGCCCTGGGAGGGATGGGCTGGAGGTGGTGGGGTCTGAGATGGGGAGGTGTATAGACTTAATGGAGACGGATGAATGTATCATATTGGCCCCAGACAAGGCTGTGGAGCCACTGCTAGCCACAGAGACCTGAAGAACAATGAGTTCTCAGAGAGAGGGAAAGAGACAGAGAGAGAGAGGGGGTCAGAGGAAAGTCAAAACAGAGTTCACACTGCAGAGTCAGTGCTTCCTGGCAGCCTTCAAGCACTTAGCTCAAGAGCACTTTGGCAGTGGTGGTGGATGCTGTAATTCCTGCTACCCTTGAATCAGCAGCTCAAACCGACTCTCCTGTCTCAGGTTTGAACCAGAAACCTTCCAGTTTCAGTGACTTACATTAGTCAAGCCAGACAAAGTCGACAGAATGTTGGCCCGCCACCCCGCATGGGCTGGAGGAAGCGCCTAAAATACTTGAGATGTTTTACTATTGTAATCCAGTTATGGATTACCATGTTCTCACAACGTAATCCGTAACCAGGCTCAAGCTTGGTCTAAGTTTCATGTCAAGTCTCGAGGCAGATTTTCCATTGTTTTGGACATGTCTGATACGGTTTTGACTTGGACTGCTTCTCCAGGTTTTAGCCACTGGCGTTGGCTCTCGCATTCTTTCTACGTTTTCTTTTTGTTCTTTAAACCAGATCGCCGCAGCTTGCATTCTCATTTTGGGAATCTCCCTTGAGTAGCTATCAGGAGGTAAACACAAAACTGCGGAAGATGCCAAGACAAAGACAGTTCCCAAGCGAAGACAAAAAAATGATTTCTTCCATTGTTTTGAGCACACCCAGTGGCCATTTTCCATGGTCCATCTCTGCCAAAAAATCGGCATCATTGGCCAAGTGTCCTCCTTAAAGGCTCCTTATGCAGACAATGTGCAATGGTATTAATTTTATAGCGGGTAACATTGTCTCCTCCTGATCCCTTGTTTTATCTTTCCTACTAATTTAACCAGACATAAGCTACAATGAGCTACATTTAAATTTACAGTAGGCCAACTGCTTCAGAAGTTACCACTGGTCATTTTCTGGGTCCTAGTAAGCAGGAGGCGACAGAGACAATGATAATTTATGAAGCTAATATGCTATTCTTTATCGTGTTTCTAAGCATAATTTTGTCCTGCATTTACCTGTTCAGATATACCCAGATTTTCATCTGTTCTTTCAAAACATTCTTGATTCAATGCTACCTAAGTAAATGAGCTCGAACTTGTTAACACACTCCACGCTCCTTTAATCAGGGTTCGGGAACACAGTGAAATCGGCTGATGGGCTGTTTTGTGAGAGGTGGAATGAAAACATGCACAATCTCACTCTTCTTGGGAACATGGTGGCCAACGTGCATTTTCTTATCAGAAAACTCAATCAGAACATCAGGGAGGTGGACATAAAAACACAGTGGGGAAAGATTCAGGAGTTCCAACGATGTCAACACCAGGCCAATTAATCGTGGGAAAAGAGAGAGAGAGTGAACAAACATTGACAAGAAGCATAAAAAGATGACATCCGTGCCAGGTTGCCGTACCACCAAGCCGCTCATCTTCTTGGCACCAGGCAGAGGGGCTGGCTTTCATTCAACTAGGAGGCCCATCCCCCCCCCCCTTGCTTGCTATGTTTCTTTTTGTTTTCGTTATTCACCATAAGAGTTGTGTACAACTCGTTTGCTTGCTCACATCGCATATTTGGATCACCCTCACTTGCCGTTCTTTATTGGATTGGAAAAGATGGCTGGTTTTTCCAAAGCCTCCGGGCCTTGAAATGCATGCAGGCTGGAATCCAAAGCCCCTAATCACAGCTAAGGGAATAGGCTGACTGGAGAGTCACGATTTCGTAGCGAGGGAGGAAAGAAGGAGAGAGGAGTGAAGGTGGGAGAGGAGGTGAAAATGAAGAAAGGGAGAGTGGGAAGGGAAAAGAAGCTGGCTATTGTTTTTAGGCACTCGGCTAGACAGAGAGTGAGCCAAAAAGCCTTAACTACCTATGACACTATAGCTCTTAATTATACGTACTGTAAATAGGTCTTGATTTAAGGGCTTGTCTGGCATATTGTGCTATGGCGTGTGTATTGTGCGTATACTTCATTTTGAATGTGTCAGTGTATTTGCATGTACAGTATATTTGTGTATGATATGTGACTGTGAGTGTGTGTGTGTGTGTGTGCATGCATGCATGCGTGTTTGTGGCCTGCCACTCCGGTACACCTCAAGCTGTTCGGCTGTCGTCAGGCTCACTCAGCAAGAAGCGGGCTGCTCCATCTGGTCAACCCACCCCTCTTCTGTCTTCTCTAGAGACTCGGTGTGTATGAGTGTGTGTACGTGTACATGTACGTGTGTGCGTGTGCGTGTGTGTGTGCATGTGTGCTGTCTGTGTGTGTTTGTGTACGCTAAAGTGTGTGCGAGCCTGGCTTTCACTCTCACGTGCACTCACGCGGATACCCGCACACGCACAAATGTGTGTAAATGCTCTGCGTTATGCAATGCGCCTGGACCACCTATCCACTTATCCCTTGTACACACGGGCGCATACACACAGCAGCTTAACAGGTACTATAAAATTAATCAGTATTCTATTACCCTTTCATCCCTCATTTCAGCCCTGTGTTTGCTGGCATGATAGCGGAAAAGCCTCTGAGGTAAATTAGACACAATGACACAAAATCAGCGGCTGAAGAGTCAACAAGACAAAGCCCAAAGCCCCACGGGCCCCACAGCACGCTGGTATACATTGCAGAACTTGGCTCATTCCCGGCTCAGTCAAGCATAATTTATGTGCAGCGGAACTGAACAATAAAGCGGACAACAACTCAATAATTTTGAATGTTTGACAATAAAATATGTGTGTATTTTTTTCTGGAGTGGCTTTACAGAAGCCACCTCGTTATCTTCTAATAAGAAAACATATACATCAACTAACTAACTGAGCATTTAATGAGTGAGAGAGAAAGAGGATGAAGGTGAATTCATTGTTTCAGCATCTGCTTTGCCAGAAGAGTCCACGCGATGTTAACTTCTACATCGGACAACTAGGGTGCAGCTATGCATCTTTTGAGCAACATTATAGAGAGAAAGAGAAAGAGCGAGAAATCACCCCTGCAACAGCTCGGGGCAACACTTGCTGCAATATTTGTAATGCAAACTACAAAGCTGTAATCCCATCCTCGTCACTTGGTCATTTGTAGCGTTAACTGGTTTCTTTCTTTTTTACTTTTCATGTTGTTCTGCCAAATACAACAGGGTGCATGTGTTAAACATGTCTGCGTACTCATACCTCTGACTGTAGTGGGTATGTTGTAGTGTATGAAAGTCTGCAGCTATCTGAATCTGTTCTGGAGAATCAGCAAGGCTTAAAAGAGATGGACAAGCAGGGGCAAAGGAAAAAAGGTGATCTTGACCAAAAATGATTAAAATGCCAAAATATAAGATATAGGGTTTATTGTTGCTTGTTTCGTCCACCAACACCCATTTTATAATTATTTTTATAATTATATTTTGGGCGTTTTTTGAAAGCACGGTGCATAACTTTGTTAATAAAAGATGTGCATGTGACAGATACATCTTTATTTTAGAGATACTCGTAAAAAAAAAAAAGACCAAGAAGTTAAATCGGGGAGAAAAAAAAAAATCATGTTTTGAGTTTCACAGAAACAAATAATGTGTTTGTGTGTGATTGTGTGTTTGTGTGTGTGTGTGATTGTGTGTTTGTGTGTGTGTGTGTGTGTGTGTGTGTGTGTGTGTGTGTGTGTGTGTGTGTGTGTGTGTGTGTGTGTGTGTGTGTGTTTGTCACTAACAAGGTCCCCTGAGGCTGCCTCCGTCACCTGGGCATTGCAGCATAGCTCATAGCCAGGTCGACTCGTGAATGAACCTAGAGCAACAACAGCAATACAGCACTTTCCACCAGAGTGACTGTGTGTGTGTCCATGTGTGTTTCCGTGTGTGTGTGTGTGTGTGTGTGAGGGGCAGGCTAGTTTGGAGCTGTAGTGCAGCTGGCTGCCATCTCCCTGCACCATGGAAATGTGAACCAGCTGCCCCCTCTTTCCTCATCATCCTCAGCAGATACACAGGGGCTATTGTGCCCCCCGACACCCGCACATACACACACACATGGATACACAAGAACTACAACTTTCTCTCTGTCCTCTTTTTCATTACCTTATTATCTTCTTTCCATCACTCACTGCCATTTGTTTCCACCACTCTCTTTCTCTCCATTTGGATCGCATGTTTGGTTGGCTGCCAATATTGGTCATTTAGTGGTTTCTAGTATTTAGCCCCAAAGTCATAATCAGCCACATTTGCAAATGAATCAATCTGCGTTGTGCCACTCTCACAAACTGACAGAGACTCAACTATATCCACTTCATGAAAGCATTTAACATTTTCTGTCCATGCGTCTCTTTTCCGCTCATTTTCATCTTTTGTTTTGGGAGTCACTGAGCTGATTATGACCAATCGTCTTGACTGAAAAAGATAAGTACGAGCCATGTAGCCAAACTTACAACCCACAAAAATTCCAAGGAATATAACAGCACTGTCCACAAGCATGACAGAGATAAAACTGAATACCTGGTGAAATGAGTCAGCAGATATTAACTTGCTACAAAGGGGGAGAAAGCTAAACATACACTGCCTAACAAGTATCTTCTAAAGAAGAGTAGTCGGTTTCTGCACTTCGCTAAATACCCAACCAGAGATGTGTGAATACTTGTTGCAGCGTTGGTGGAGACTGTTTCCCATGAAACACCTCATCATGTGATATTTTAAATAAGTAATATTTTATTCATAGTGTAATCAGGCACTGGCGGTAATGTGCTTGATTTTCTCCACAAACATGTTGTTTTGTTTGATGCAGTCATGCAGTGACTACACCTCAGGCTTTTTCTGTTTCATGTTTACAATCCTGTTTTTTTTTCTTTCTAATTTTCCATAAATGTTGTCATTCAGTCTCTTCTCCTACTCTGCATGCCCTCGCTGAATTCCTCTGACAATCACTTGTTTTCCTAAGTTTTTCCAAACCTCCCCTGCTGCTTTCCATCCTCATCCTTCTCTCCCCCTTCCCCTCATCTTAACATCACTCATCTGCCTGCTTTTTTTTCTTCTTGTTTGTTCTACTTCTTTCCCTCCGTCCACCCCCTGTCTGCCAGCCTTCCTCTGCTCTCTGCGAGCAGGGGAAGAGGAGAAAATAACAACATGGCGACTGGTCTTCACACAGTAATGCTAACAGTTTCGGGGTCAGAGCAGACACACACATACACACGCACACACACACACACACACACACACACACACAGTTGCATCTTTCAGGCTGAGGAAAGACACACACCGCAGGAACAAATACACACTGACAGCAAACAATTGTGAAACAGATGGACCCGTGCCACATAGAAGCAGCGAATCTCTTCAAGAAGCGTTTCCATGATGGGGGGAGGCATCCTCCTTCTCATCATCATTATTGAAAGGTGGAAAGCCTGTTGTTTGGTCCCACAGAGTAATGAAGAGGCGGGAAGGTGGGTAAGGTGGTGGGCGAGGGGGTGGGGAATGATCAAATGACACCCTGACATTTGAGCCCGACACAAACGAATCGATCGTGATTCAATTATTCATCTGTCTGTTTACCATGAAAACGGAGGGGTTCGGATGAAACAGGGGGAAGGGGGAGAGGCGGGAGAAAGTGGGAGGCTGACAACAGCTCTGATGGGAAGTTCCAATTCTAATCTAACAATAATGATCTGATGTAGTGAGTAGAGTTTGCAGCAGCTGTTACAGAATTCAGGTATTTCTTGTCTGCAGTGGCTTCACCATAGTATTTCTGTAATCATCCTACAACTGTGTTTCAGTGGTATTCAATAATGCATTTGTTGCAACCTTTTTATAGGCTATATCCTGGGGTGTTCTTACAATTCTCCTATACTGATGTAAAAAGGGTATTCATCCAGTTATATTACAGAACACTGTAGGGTATTCTAGGGCCTAGGCTGCTATACTATTGATTTATCCGTCACCTGTTTTTTCCTTCTTCATTTGTTTCATGAATCTCTTAGTGCATTAGGTGTCCATCACAAGTTTTTAGTGCCTAAAATAGCATCTTCAGACTGCTTTTAATTCTGTCTGACTGCAACTGGGTTTGTTCTCCATGCAGTACATAGAGATGGAGAAGGCCTTGCTTACACCTGTTGATACAGCAGTACTAAATGGATGTATTATACATGATCACACTGTATCGAGCTTTAATTGTATTGTATCTAATTTAAATATGCTACAAATCCACATTCAACTACTGTGGATGAAAGGCGTATGTTGCACCCAACAGAACATCTGAAGTTGAATTTGGCTTTTTTGGATGTGTGTTACAAAAAAAGAGCAACAAAAACTTTTTTCGACTCGCTTTCTGTTCTTCACTCCACATCTGCAGTGGCAAGAGAAAGTTGTTGGAGAAAACACAACAGCCCAAGATGAATAATGAAAATTATTTCAGTCACAACATGGTATCCCCAGTGAATACTTCCAATGTGTAGCTACATTTTGTTTTTATGCTGGCACACATCGGCTATACAGTGGCTACATACACTAGCGGTAGTAGTAGAGCTATGATATAACACCCTTAGCATACAACTATAAAACTATTTTAATAGGGCCAAGACCTGAGCAACAAGGCATGCCATGCCACTGACTACAGTTCAAGACTGCGTCCCAAAAGTTGTAAGCGTGGAACCAATGGATGTTAAGCAGGAGACTTTGGGACAAAATAATTATATTTTTGTAGCGGCCAAAACAGGTATTTTAAGCCAAAACATGTTGTTTTCCTTACCTAAACCAAGTGTTTGTTGTGCCCAAACCTAATCAGACCACAAGCACATTGCTGTCCCAAGATAAAATTGAAAATTGAACCTAAAGAAAAGTAAAGATTCAATATATGATGGTTTGCAGAAACATTGTCGTACATTGTCAACATTTATTCTGATGTTGGGTTGCCATATTTGAGAAGTTGGAACAGGGTTATGTTTATTTTTACTTGAAAGGTGACTAATCAATTCCCCAAATTGCTGTCAATGAATGTGTTGATAAACTCATCAATTAGCTGTTAGACCTTTTTTTTGCTACACCTAGACATTCTATAAAATAGCCAGTGCATAAATGGGACTACAAACACACACAAACACATGCACACACATTGACAAAAAGCTACATTTTGCCTTGTAACCCTACAGCCCCTCCATTTTTTTTTCCAGGAACTCAACATGGCTGCCGTCTCGCTCCCTCCCAGCCTACTGCATTCCACAGATAGAATAGATGGTCCCGCTTAGGATGACATTTTAATGAGTGTGTGTGGGAGAGAGGCTCTGGGAGGGTGACGACGGAAGGGCGCACACACTAGCGCATGGATTCACACAAAGACGAATGCACGCTGACACAAAGAGCTTCTGTGCACAAGTGTCACACACATGCACACACCCACACATGTATAGATCAACACAAAGACAAACACGCATGAATACCAAGTGCTGTCATGCACACGCATACACACTTACACATAAGCAGACATACACACAAGCATCATCAAAGCCTCCTATCACGTAAAGCCAATCCTTGACACAGAGGAAAGGGCTGTATGCTCAATGACACCGGTCCCTGCCACATAGCAGTCATTTAATAATCACTGCAAACAACTCACAGCTTACAGGCTGTATCCAGTATCTCTACACTGACACACCAACAGTAACCCCGACGCTAAGCCAGAGCTATAGAAAGAATGACTGCCATGTTTTGATACCTAAGTATGTCGTCCTCTCCTCGGAAAGGACAACCACTCCTGAACAGGAGAACACAGGAAGTCACTGTGTGTGTTCAGAAGATTGAATAATGAGATTGCTATCTTATTTTGCAGCTTACAGAAAACTATCCCTTTTCAGTTCCACAGGGAGGTGAGAGGTCAAGGTCAAGCTACAGAGCAGCCCCACTGGATATATCGCTTAAAATCACTTTGACAGGGAGGAAGTTGGACAACAGTTTTTCAGGGTTCAACAAGTTTGAACTCAGATCGTCCATTTCAGGAATTTTTGGCATCAGCTAGACCACCGAAAGAGAGAAATCCAAGAAGTTTATTCAGTTTGAGGGGTGACTATGTGGAAAAATGAGTTATCTTTACACAGAACAGAATTCACTATAAATTCACTTCTCTTAGTAGAGACTCCATTTTGAGTAATAAAAGTAAAATCTTTTTGCCATGTGCACAATAAAGATGAGAAACATGGATGTGAATGGGGTGGAGTAATTAAGTAAAAAGGGGGACAGATTTAAAGTTGGACAGCGACAGCATGATTGGCTGATGTGGCTGGTTTTGCTGAGAGAGTAAAAACCAATCGTCACCTAATTACAAAGAAGTCATATTATAAATTAATGTGCATTTGTTTTGATCATTCGTATGCTAACATATTTCAATTTCTGTTTTTGTGTTTTAATGAATAGTAATAATAATAACAATAATAATAATAATAATAATAATAATAATAATAATACACATTCAGGCTTTTAATTAGTTGCTTTAAATGACAATATTTCACCAACTAGATGCCTCTATTTTCTATTTTCTGTTTTCTATGTATCTCTCATTAACTTTTCTCAAGCTAACCTTTATCCCCTCATAAACTTTTTAGCAAAATTTGTTAAATACCACCATTTTAATGAATGCCATCATCTTTGTTTTACCAAAGCAAGAACATGATGTAGCATACTTTTTGAAATGTACACACACTAATAGATTCATGGGAATATAGAATAAAAAAAGATACAAGGCAGGGAGATGTGTTGACACATCATTTCTTAGAGTGTATCCACGGATAGTTAACCTCAGCAGTGGCAGATTATATTAACCTTTTAGAGGAACTGTTTGCATATGGTGGAAGGAGAAGGGGTGAGGGGTGGGAGGGAGCACTGCAGTATAGCCGATGGGTTGAATTAATGAGATTGTAGGTATCTGCACGGCTGCACATTTTAACTGGACTTTGGATGATGGCAGGGGGAGAGGGAGAGACACACACAAACACAAACACACACACACACACACACACACACACACACACAAACACACACACACACACACAAACACACACACACACACACACACACACACACACAAACACACACACACACACACACACACACACACACACACACACACACACACACACGAGTTACCGCTGAAAGCCTCTCGTCTTCAGCCCCCCAGTTATAACCTTCAATTAACCTTCCTCCTGAATACAGGAGTTTGTGTGAGTGTGAGTGTGTGTGTTGTCTAGGTGGAGTGGAAATGTGTGTGATTGTGCATACGTGCTGGAATATTCTTGCTGACGTTCATGTGCATGTGTGTGTGTGCCCATGCCTGCTCATTCACTCTCACGCATCTGCTTTTACTCAGCCGAAAATCAATTTTTACTAACCCCATCCCCCTCTGATCAGCACGCATCTGAGTCTCATTGAAATTCCAAACACTGAAAATGCACATTTCTTCATTAGTTTAGTGCTGCTGAGCTCTAGACGTTGGGCTAAATAACTGGACACACGGGGAAATAGTCTGTCAGTGGCTACATCCAAAAGCTTCTAGTAGTTAACATGATATATTTGGTTTTCTCTAGGTAAATATCAAGTCTTTGTCACTCGGTGAGAGTCTTCCAAGGCTTTACAACATTAAACTAATTTCCTTCACATCATCTAAATCTATACTTTAGACGTTTTCTAGACCTTGATTTCATGACTAGATTCGATGATTTGAGTCACTGTTGAGTTTGGTGTGTGCTTAAGAGTAGCACATCTATCCTACTCTTTCTCTCTCTGCAGATGATTCCACACTACAGATGTTATCACAGTATGACTATAACCTAGCGGCCGCATCTGCTTTTAGGTGTCACTCTATGAAGCTGCAGGTGATTTGATTATCAACGTTTTAGTCCTGCAACTTCGTTGCTGGTCATTTTGAATACGGTTGGGCAATGTCTACTGAGTTGGCAAATGATGATGTCCACGGTGAAACAATGAGATGGACAATGAATTTGTTTGGCTGTTGGGTTGTTTCTGTCCCACAGAGGAACAGTCAAATTGCTCGAGGGTAGGGTTTCCCAAGACTTTACTTGGGTGGGCTGCCCAGGTATACAGCTGGCCAAGTGTATTTGGCAACCAATTTTACACTTTTATTTTTCGCATCCATGCGAGTTGACACCATCAACAATAAATTAACTAGTGGGCAATCTGAGCTCACTCTTTCCCTCCAATCTACTGTCAATCACACATGCTCTGCGGAGAAAGAGAGATGGCGTTTGGTACCACCTTGGTTTTCTAACAGCAGCCCATGTAGAACAAAATGTGTAAAAAGGGTAAGAGTGACTGTCGGCCATCAGCAATTGGCAATGCCATCACTCACTGTACCAACCCTAGCGGTGAGTTTTAGCACCACCCTTTTTTGGCTGTATTACAGGGTGACAGGACTGTGCTCTTACTGTCACTGCCAACTGGTTTCAACTGAACCAGTTGGCAACTGATGATAAAACCGCTACGGGTGAAGAATGAATAAGACAGTGGCAGTAAAAAGTCCGTGTCAGACACTTTTGAAGGGTGAGTGTGGTGTAAAAGAATGCTGATTTGAAAGTTTTCCTTTTCTGCCGCCTGTGTTATCCAAAGCAGGTGAGGGAGGGCCTGGGCCTCACTTAGGAACCCCTTCCCCTATCGGCTTACGGGATGAATATTATATCCAGCCAGGCAGGATGAAGGAAGGAGGGGAAGGTGTTAGATGAACAGAGAAAAGTGCAAATGAATTTCTTTTTTTCAACAAAAGACTAAGTTCTGCCTGTTGCTGCACTCTTAGCTTCCTCATCACCTAAGGCTGTGACTAAAAATAGCAGGTTCCAGCCTGTTGTGTGTGTGTGTGTGCATGTGTGTGCGTGTGTGCTTGGCACAGCTGCTCAGAGGGAGGACTGAATCGGAGCTGAGGGCAATATAAACAGTGAACATCTGTGAGAGACTATTCATACTGTAAAAATATAGTAGCCTGTAGTGTGTGTGTGTGTGTGTGTGTGTGTGTGTGTGTGTGTGTGTGTGTGTGTCCTCAAATTCAGAGAACCACACCCCACTCTCCAAGTCTCTCTCACTCACCCTCACTGTCAGACCAAACCTCGTTCACCCATCCCCCCCAATTCTGCATTCCAGCAGACTTGAGGGGCCCTCAATGACTTCCTGACTGCCTCTCTCATTCTCTCTCTCTCACACACAGACACAGAACCACACACATCTCAAGCTGCTGTGTGTAAATTGATGTATTTATAGAAAAGTACAGTAGGATACTTTGAGTATGTACATGGACTCATTAGGGCGTGTATGGTGTGTATCCATGCATGTTCTTGTAAGCATGTCTTATGTATGTTAAAACACGCAGCGACATTACATTACATGCATGCTGTGACTCCAGTCGAGCGAAGGGGGAATAACAGACAGCTTGTACACGAGGCCACTTGTACAGATGACTGACTTGTGGTCAACCATCCAGAGGCTGTGTACAAGGAAATGTGTACCAGAATTGTATATCAAGAAACATGTTTGGCAGCAAGAGCTAACCTGCGTGGGACTGCGCCTGGGTTAATATCCCCGTGTCAAGTCATTACAGAAGACATGGGCTTTTGTGCATGTGCGCGCGTCTGTGTTTACATTAGTCGGCCGGATGATGGTGGACGTTATGAATGGGTCAACGCGTGTCGCCGGCTCAAATTAAAAGTTTTCCAACCTGTGACAGATGGCAGTTCGATAAGAAGAAGTCAAACGTGGATCAAAAGACCTGAAAACCGTGTATAAAAAGGGTAATTTGTTGTAACAGGCTGGGGATGATTGGCCATACACACGATATTGTCTTTAAGTGGTGTCTGAAGGAGGGGTGGGCAGGCTCCCTGTTACATTGTTTGGAGGTTAATCCAGGCGTGAGTACTTGAATAGCAGCCTGTAAACTGTAACTGTAGAGGACACAAATAATGATGATAAAATTCTTGGAATGGTGGTTTTGTGGGTATATTTTTTGCATTGGTCAAAATTTTTTAAGCAACTAATGTTAATGAATTTGGATTTGTTTGAAGGCTGGGCCAGACAAGAAAGGAAGAGACTTCTATCTTCTATCTTCACATCTGCAATCTCAGTTTGCTCAATACGACGGATTGAATTCAACATAAAACTCACAGTGGGACAGAGAAGGGGAAAGACGAAAATTGACCCAGAGACAGCATGGAAGATCCACACAAGCGTAGGCACTGTACACAGCCATTTCATGTCCACCATCATCCCCTCATTTTGCCCCAATCTCTCTCTCTCTCTGTCTGTGTGAATGAAAAATTCATGAGAGGCTGAAAATTTACACGAAAAGACTACAAGCAATATTCGACCTCCACCGGCACCACTCAACGTCCACTTTACATCCAAGGGGGACAGGGAGTGACAGGTCCACTATGGAAATCACTGAGAGGGACAGACACACCACAGGTAACCTTTCCCTCCAACCCCACAAAATGGGTTGGAATAAGTCTCTTTCAAACCTTGAAAATCAAAGGAAAAGAGCAAAAACTGTCCTGTGGTCCTCAACCAAGTTCAGGTTTTCAGCTGAAGTTGAAGCTGCATGAGAATATTTTGGTGAATTTGCTGTTTTTCCCAAAAGTTATTGCAACATCAGAGGGTCCACTGTCGCCCTGATGTAGAAATGGGACTTTTCCATTAACTTTCACAAGGAGTAGGCCTCCTGCAATCACCTAAAAAAGTCTTTCCTTGCTGCCATTTGATATTCCGTTCAATTTACGAAAACGAAAAGATGGTTTTCATTCATTTGGACTGTCGAAATGCAAAGTGCATTCTTGTACATGTCTCATGGAGAAAGAGAGAGATAGAGGAAGAGGGAGAGAGGGAGAGAGGGAGAAAGAGAGACAGAAACAGTTTGAGAGCTATCAAATGAGAGCTTTAGATGAGACGTAGATGGTAATGGCCACCGATCCTCTGCTCTTTGATCAGTGTAAAAGCATTGGAGATGTTCTGGACTCTACCGCTGCTTGTTAATTAAAAAGATGGGAAGTTGGGGGGGAATTGAGAAGCACAGTATGTGTTTGACCTGCTGAGGAAGAGAGAACACAGCAGGTTGTGAAGCAGAGGATACATTTTAGAATCTAAATTATTTTTCGCCCGTGCATCCATTTTGAAATCATATCGTCTGTATTATTTATTTTCTGCACAGATTAAAACATGGATGTTCCCAGGAAAATATTGTAAATTTCAAGTGTATGTGGGTATAGTATGAACATGTGCATGTGCATGAACTGTGAGAGACTGTGTGTGTGTGTGTCAAGCACAGCTCCTCTGCACTGGTCTCAAATTTCAGAGAGGAGGCCGTCTGCAGGATTACTCCCACATGCTGCAGAGCTGCCTTTGCATCCTTTAACAAATCAACACAATAAATCACAGCTACAAGTGTGTTTTTTCAGCACGATCTGCTCTTTGCTTCCTGAACTGAGAGCAGTGCTGGATTCAGCGGCTGCAACTTCAACATGAAACAGCGCGATCGACTGGTTGGCAGCCAGGCTTTCGGTGTCATTAAGGTGAATGTTATTTTGGCTACTGTAATCGAATTGCATTCTTGTTACCGTTTTTCTACTTGAGCACCACCGCCGTGAAAGGGAGAGCGAGTGACGGGGGAGGGCAGGGGACATGGAGGGAGAGGGAGGAGAGAGAGAGAGAGAGAGTGAGAGAGTGAGCGAGCTCCGGCCGAGGAATGCAAGAGGGAAAATAAAGCTGAAGAGAAGAAAAACAAAGAGCAGAGCAGGAGTGAGACAGAGGGAGAGAGAAAATCAATACCTTGCCTTGAAGAGAGGCCTACACCAAAGGTGCAATTATGCTAAATGTGTTTTGTTTACGCGGCAGCAGGCCGCGGAAATTTCACAACCGGGGGGGCTGGAGCTAAATTAAAACATTATGACTGCAGGGTATAAAAACTCCAAACAGATCCATCCAGAATTCACCATCTTGCAAGACATTTTCTGCCATTTTTATTGGCACATAAGATGACATTAAATGCAACAAAGGCCTCTACTCTAAAGCCGTTTTTCCGTCTCTGACCCTTAAAGCTGTTATTGCTCCAAAAATATACGTTTTTTTCTCCGCTCCCAGTGTCTGCCTTGATTCACGAAGCCCATTCCTTCTCTTTTTGCCTGAAAACACTTGATGGTACTGTCCTGCTACTGCAAAACTGTAGCACAATCTTATCCAGTTGCATTAGATCCAATTAAACTTTCATAACGTTGTGTGTGCAAAGATGCTACATTTCATAAGTTTGTGTGGAAGTTTGCATTCTAAATTGAATGGAATGAGCAGGACCCCAAACTATTCCAGTAGAGAGCTCAGGCCTCCATCACCCATCCGCTGGAACTGTTAATATCCGGAGTTACTCTTCATTTCTGTTTACCCTATTCCAGTGTGACTGTTCTCTGGTGTTTTGAAAATGTATATTTTATTTTGGAAAAATGTAACTGTGTTTCTAACAGGCAGCTCTCAGGAGGCAATGTTTCAAACTAGATAAATCAAGTCAGACCGTGCTTAAAAACAGTCTGCATCCTCTCCAAATCTTCCCGGCTAAATAAAAGAAATGGAGATAGAAGTCTTTCACAGTGTCAGAATAATACCACAGTCCATGGGGGACTGACTATTGCAATAGCTGTCAGACTATATGCAGTTGTGAAGCAACTATATGCACAGTGTTTTACTTTGTGTGGGATCTGAATGTGCCTAAGTTTAGACGCATCCACATCTCTGAATAGAACAAAAACCCCTTCCTACATCTAGCTTCAGTCTGGTCACTGTCATTATCCAGTCTTGACTCACACTGGCTTACAGCCCGAACAATCTGTGTGCTTCAAGATCTACATCTGAAGACCATGTGACAGTGGTCGAAGCCTCAGAGCCACAACTGGGGTACAAACACCGAATAACAACATGGCCACATGAAGGCTCTTCTTGGATGCCAGGCTACAATGCCGTGGAGTGCCACAAGCCTTTTGAGATGCTGTAAATTGAAAGGGGTGAGGGTGTGAATATAGCAAGGTTGGCTTCAGAAAATGCCGCCGCACCATAGCACAACTACATTCCTGTCACACGCAACCCTGAAATTGTCAACAGCTGTTTGCACTGGGCTTCTTCAAAGGGTTCCCGTCCTCTTCCCAAATTCATCAACAGTAATGTCACGACGCTAATCAAATCAACGGTCTTCTCTGAGGGAGTGACTCGTTCGACAGTGTAAAGTCCCTGTTTGTCAAAAATGCGCCCTGCTGTGAAATTTGAGCCAACGTGTGAAGGACAAGATGACAGCGTCAGGTGACAGTCACTGCCAGTGTGCCGTTATGGATCGTCAATGCCCGGAGTGATATGAGCAGTGAGGATCTGCAAACTACATTACCCATCGTGCGTAACTTGCTAGCAACCACCACGGGCCTATTCGAGGCAGGAGAGAGAAAGAGGGGGAGAAAGAGCTCGATGGCGGCACATCATGTCGAATGAAAGCTGGGCTGACATTTGCTGGCAGGAATGAAGAAAGCAAAGCAAACGTCGAGAGGTGTCACCTGATTTCTTGTGGAATGCCAGGTGATGAGTTGGGTGCTGCTAAAAGATGAAAGCAAAGGGGAAGATGATTCACCAGACACTACAACCCGGCATGACATCACCCTGGAAAATGATAAAAAACATGTCCTGACAGGGCAAATGATACCGCATCATGTTGCCATGTTTACTTGATAGAAGAGTTCAAAAAGAATCAAACAGGCCTGTAATAGTCCAAAGAGAACCTCTGAATCATGTGCAGGCGGGAAGAACTCAAATCTTGCCTCAACTGCATTCGGCGCTAGAGATCACCTGCCGCCTTTATCAGCTGATACTATTTCCATCTGTGGCCTTTAGCCCATTTTCACCCACCACAGAGGTCATCCAAAGGCAGCAACTGCATTTGAGGCACAGTAAGCAGGAAGAGGGGGCTGCTGAGGTAATAATGGGTGGATATAATACATTAGGCCTGAAATGAGGGGGAAATACTTTGTCATTGAATAGGCTATAAGGGAAGATTACATCTGTAGAGCTTTACACTTACATTGTTTCATCCCTCAGTGGTGAGGGAGGGGAAGGAATGGATGGGAAAGGGACGGAAAGGGGAGAGCTGAGAAGGGGGGACGGCTTCTCGCGTGGGGTAGTTGGCTGTGTCCTTCCAACGCCCTATCCTGTAATACGCTGACATGCTAATCTGAGAGTGGTACACAATTGCCCACCGGCAAAGTGAAGCATTATTAAAATCTGATGAGGTCAAAATATTAGGTCTGTCAAATTCAAAGTAGTAGGTTTTTTGGGTGGCCAGCTGCTCAAGATCACTGTAATCATGTCTCCTCGACAATTCCTCTTTTTCTCTCTTGTACTTTCTAATTTGCTTTCTCTCGCTCTCCTCGCTCACATGCGTCCATCCCTCTTGTTGTAATGCACTCTCTTCCTCCCTCTCCAGTCTTCTCCTTGACAGGGCTGGCAGACTTGGTCTCAAAGGATTCCATGTATCTACTGCTCCTCCTCCGCCTCTTCCTCCTACTCCCTGCCTCCATCTCCCTCTCCTTCGTTCCGAGCATAAAAAGAGCCCGCTTGTAAAGCAGACAAGCACACACACACATGCATATTTCTCCATTCCTCCCCCTCCCTTCAACCCTCTCTCCTGTCTCTGCACCCAGTGTTGAGGCCCACGCCACCCGCGCCAATAGGTCAAGAGCATGGAATCGCCTTAACTAATAACCTGCACCGACACAGATCAAGCGAGATCATGGACTGTGGGTGAAAATATCTCAAGCGTTTGGCTGCTATTCAGAGCCAAAGTGCAAATTGGCATGGGGGGGGGGGGGTTACTTTGGAGCCCAATGCATGTTGGTGGGCAAGGATTTGACCTCTTGACAACATCTTAAGCACATCAGATACAATTTGCATTGTCAAAAATGAGCAAAAGCAGATTTTAAATTGCATTGTACCTTGCGTGGTTGTTGAAGGGCAGAGCATCCTCCTGTTTGTTATTCGAGAGTCAATTACAGTGTTGTTTGGCCAGCAGATAAATTGAAGCCAAGGCGACTAGGGGCCAAAGTCACCTTCGGAATAAGACTTGTGTGCGGGCATGCACGGGGGGGGAGCTGTTGGGGAATCACAGGTGAGACTAAGCGGGACGCAGATGGATAGCTTACCCCAAACTGGTTCTCAACTCTCTGACCCCTCCAGTTGAGCGCGACACATTTCTCCATTGTTCACCACTCACGGTTGGAAAAGGGAAAGCACTTCAATACCCAGCCAAAGGCACAGACACGCACACAGACACACTCAAGGTTCCAGCTGTGAATTGTGCACACAATTTCACATGCACCTCGGATGCTGTTCCAAATTATGGAACAATCACAGACTAATACAGAAGCATGCTGACAGTTGAGTATGTGAAATATGTGCGAACGTGCACACACATACTCACAGCCGTGCTGCTGCGGTTAGTCCAGAGGAAGGACACCCTCATCTGTTTACAAGCTTGTGTGCCCGTACTGGCTACAGCTATTTAAGTGGAAAGCATCAAGTAGAGGTTCCAATTACAATCATGGCAGAAAAAAATGAAAGGTGCTTGAACAGGCTAATAACCACTAAAACACCTCCGTACAACGCGACTGATCACAGCGCATGCTACCAAAAGCTAATTTCCCATGGCATGCCAGCCATTTTTCACTGTGCATGACTTTAATCTCATTGACATCAGAGTCATTAGCGCAAGGGAAGTTGTGTTGTAATCGGTGCACATTTGGTTTTTTACAGACTTTGAAATAGAATTTGGAGCATATATGGCTGCTTTGGTAACTTTTTAAGGAAAGACTGCCAACTTACTCACCAACCACGATCAAATTCCTGGCTTTAACCGTAAACCACAGGGGTCAAAACTATCTAACCATAACTCCACATGCGGCTGACGCTCTCTGGATTCCATCTAGTTAACAAAAGCAAAGCCTCGGACCACCATCGAACATCATCGGCAGGGCTTTTTTATGTGGATATGCACAAGATCACACACACAGCTATGCAGGCCCCGCAAGCTGTCAGAGGCACAAAAACACACTCACAGGCATACACACAGACAGACAGAGTCATCTTAGGTTACTGATACCCTCTGACAAAGTCTCCCCAGACCCATTTTATGTGCTGCAAATCCTACACAAAGAAGAGGAGGGAGGAAAAATCAGTACATTTTGTGTGAAATTCCCGCTTTGAAGTGAGTGACGCACTTTAACTGAAGCAAAATAGCTGACTTCAAAGAACGGCCCAGGTTCCTCAAGGTTCCTCCTGGCTTCGTTTTTTTAAACGTACTATGTTCAACTTCCCTCTGCCTGAGAGGCTTAAGGTTGGCTGTCTGTGTGCAAGAGGCACTTTAGCAAAATTGTTACACTTTAAATTTCATCCAAATAGGTTAAAAGTTACAGCTTACTGCATACAGAAAAAAAATAACCTTCCCGGCTCTCTCCTCAGCATTTATTCCCTTCTCTCCCACACCACAATATTATCACGTATCAGCCATATGCTTAAAATTCAGAATGAAACTTGATCCAACATGCCAGCTCTTCTAAGAAACACATGTTGTCCTCCCCACCAGCTTTAATTCAGAAAGTTTAAAGGCCTGTCTTGGGAGCAAAGCTGCAAGAGGTCACAAAGTTTCTCACCAAAGCCCCACTTTGGATGGACATGCCTTTAGTACCCCAGAAGAATAAACCATTACAAATTGCCTTTGACTGAACATAAATATGACACCCTGGCTCATGTCTCATCTCAGTTCCCTTTTAATATTCAGATCCCATATGACACAAACAGAAGCAAAGGCCACCATCCATCATGTACAAAGCTGCCTTCTTTCTTTCTTTGAGTATCTGCCTGCACTAAAGCCAAGCTGCATTTCGTAACACATGCCATTCCCATGCAATTCTCCCAAAGGCGTCAGCCAAACAAGACCCCTCTGTGATTTACAATGGAGGGGCCCATTTCATTATTAACTGGCTAGGCTCACAGCCTGGGGGCCAGACCATTACCTCCACATGGGGGTAGATGCCACAGGCAGCGGTTGGTCTCTCCATGTTGTAAAACAACACGTTGTAAAAATGACAGATAAGGTATGTATGCAGGCTCAGGGCAAACTTGGAGTACTTGGTGTTCCAAAAGCATTGCTAAACATTAGCTTTGTGGGTGACCATAGCCTCAATTGTTGTATAAAGCAAAATGTTACTTAATGTGGTAAATACACTTACTCAAAGCACTACCATTAAGGAGACACTTGGAGGCTACGTTCCACATTCTACCCAGTATGCTTCAGAAGAAAACAATCCACTTAGCCCCATACCATTTTGCACCACTGAGTTAAACAGTTACGTTGCAATGAGCACATTAGTCACCCAGTGCTGTGCAAACAAGGTAACTAAAGCTGAGTTAGATGGTTAGATAAATGATCTTGTTGGCTGGATGAGTGGTTCTAGGCTGGCCAGTTCGGCATATCTCCTCTGGCATCAAATCCTCCCCAAGCCCTGGCACAGGCCTCACCCGCGGCAGTTGGCAAGCGGGGCGACGGCCATCTTAGTGATTGCAGAATTGGGAGCACCCCTGTGTGTCTAAAAGACACTTTGGCTGTAGTTTAAAAAGCCACTAAACCCCAATCTGCTCCTTCCTATTTTTGCCCTTATGGTATATCCCTGGAGGGCACTGGTTCAAATTCATTAGTGCTCCTTTATCTCCATGAAAATGGGAGACCCTCTGCTTTCCATCTACCTCCTGTTTCTAAGCTGCACTCTCCAGTTCCCTCCTGCCTGCTCTCCTCCTCCTCTCTCTCTGTGTGTCTCTCTTTCTTACTCTGTCCAAGTCTCTCACTGTCCTCTGCTTTCATTGTTCATTCGTTTTACACTACCCTAACCCAAGGGCAAGTATGTTGGGGCTGCGAACAGCAACCCAATTTCCATGCCAGACCTGCCTTTGTCTCCCCTTCTGTCCCCGTGTTTTTAGCCTTAGCTCCCTCCTGTGGAGACTACAGATTGGGGGCTGTAAGATGACAAATGTCATAGGGGCAGCTTTTGGGCCCTTTGGCTAAAAAACGGAATCACAGCAGTGGACATAGAGCATCCTTGCTTGGCCTGAAGTCTTTAGCTCTGCACTGTTTTAGCTTTGTAGCTGACACTTTTATTTAGAATAACTTATAATGAGCATGCAAAAACCAAATCCTGCAGATGGTGGGTTTTTTTTGCTGAAGGACACTCGCTGGGCAACCAAATATATTATCGTAACCCTTACCACAAGCTATCCTGTTTTTCTGAGGGCCTGGATTTAAGGATAATGCTTTCCAATTGAATTATCTAGTGCATTTTGTGCTCCTTTCTGCTTCCTGACACTGTTCCTGCCGTCTTCATCGAGGTATATAGTATACGATGTCTCCCTATCTCTGAAGTACATTTCTCGTCCTGTTCCCTCTTGGTGGCATCAGGCTGCAAGCATAATCAGAGCCGCACTGGCTCCCCGCTTCCCTCTGTGTCAACACTATCTCGCCGTATCAGTGGCAAATAGACAGACTCTGATAACAGCCTTATTTATTTCCCTTTAAAAAATCCATCTACTTTACTCCTACTCTGCTTGCCCAATTCCCTCGCTCACCAGATAAACTAACAGGTAACTGCTTACATTTTACACTCCATGCTGAAGGAATCTAGACAACACTAAGAATGTGATGGTAGTGGTTGAGCATCCAGGGCATTCCCACAAGACTTGTGGCTGACAAAACTGAGACTGGGTTTTGGTTTGAGCATCACATCAGCCACCACTAATATTCTAGGGCAGTCATTAGAATATCAAACATGCCTTACACCAACTGGGACATCATAGATGAATCCAGAAACCCAGAATGCTGTTTTAAGTGGGTTGCAGTAACCCTCTCACATCAGGGGGTTGATGAATCCCCATAATGGCCCTGTGGACATGCCGCTCCTGAAAATTAGTTTGAGACGCCAAATCAGCTGTCCTATTGTCTAGCAACCACCTGGCTGAACATCTACAGCCAAATCAAATGACAACATTGCAATAAGTCAGGCACCTGTTATCTAACAAAAACTTGGAAGTGGTCTATTTCTTGTGTAGAAACATTGGAAACAAGGTAAATTAGTAAACAAGTTCATAATCAGCTACCATGATCTCCTCCGTCACAAACCTCTACAAACCTGCACATGCACAAAAAATGAAGCTGTTTAGTGTACAAGGCAATCTTCCACCTAGCACAAAGAACAGATGGAAAAAATCAAATCTCCAACACCATTATTCTGCCATGGATTTGATCCATAAACAAAAGGGTGACAGCAGCATGGGGGTAGCCCCCCCATCCCACCCTCTGGTAGCGCTAATCTCCCCACCATGGCTGGTAGCTCTGATTGCTATGTTGTCATTCTTCCCCTAGCCTCCGTCACTTTTTAATCAGGATTATCTTCTCTGACACTGAGACTCTAGAGTTAATGAGGGGTCCAGCCACTGCAGGTGCTAGAGCCCTACTGGAATTGCTTGAATTATTTGTAGTCTTCTTCTGGCCTAAATTATCTTGATCTCAGAGTCTGCCAAACAGAAAGATGGCTACAAAAAATACATCCAATAACCTAATGGTAGCACTCTAGCATCCACTTTAATGTGTTGGTCAATACTTCAGAAGAACACACCCTAGATTAAAAAAAAGTCTGTGTGTGTGTGTGTGTGAATTAGGGTGTTAGATAAAGGCTGCAGTGTCAAGGTTCTTTGGAGTCAATACCATCATTTGTTGTGTCTGCGCTTGCATGTGTGGCAAATGCACATCAGGACCATTTCCTTATAGACACCCACACACACAACCACATATTGTAAAGCAACTGTTTTGGATTTATCCTCCTCCCAAAAATAAATGTCAGAGAAAACAACTAAATCTTCAAATTCTCAAAAAAGACACCAGGTAGCCCACTCTGTTTCCTGTCAGCTGGAATACAGTGGAGAGTGCCTGTCGCCATTTACATACAAATGTCACCTTCTATCTTCCCAGGGGCTTGGAAAGGTTTTACTCTCTCCACCGTGATGCGCTTGACAAACCTTTCTTCCCCGTCTGAGAGACAAGCTTGTGATGCACAGTGAGAAAGTGAGAGGAAACTCAATGCATTCTGCCTCTGGTGCCTTCTCTGTCTTCTTTCTCTTTTACGCGTCACCGGTACGCTGTAATTTGTGTATCCAGACTGGAGTACACAGGCTTTGTTTCCGTCTCACTGAAAGATGAAGCAGCGTGCTGTTTGAAAAGGCCACCAGTGTTGTAATTACTGAGGAGGCCTTCTGATTGGGCTTCTTTCGATGGAGGGGTTTTGTTGTGGTGGAGAAATTATTAATACAAACACAAGAATTTCAGCGAGCCAAACTGTAAACAGAGAGGGTAAAATGTGAAAAAAACACCTTTAAAAAAGGTCTGACGTGAAACATCTTGGAGTAAGAGAGATAATGGCATCATCTGCATACAAAGCAACCATCACCATCTCAGAAAGCCCAACCTGGCAACACTGCTAATATTCCCAGAGATGCGCAGGCAGCCATTTTCTGTGGTTAAGTGGCCCACATAGAGAGTATGCGCCATCTCTCATAAACCGGGACGCGTATCCCCTGATGCATAGGGATGAACAATCAGCCTGACAGGCAGGTAGTTACTCCTTCTTAACCCCGGACAGCGCTGAGTGATGCAACAGAACAGCAGGCCCCCTCCCATTCCTCCTCCCCTGCTTTGCTCTCCCTCTCTCCTTTCTTTTCCCTTTCCCTCTCTCTCCTCAGCTCTCTTTCTTTCTTCCTAGCCTCCTATTTCTCACACACTCCCTCTCTTGATTATTCTCTTTCCTCTCTCAGTCCCCCCTCCTCTCTGCTTCTATTCACTTCCTCCCTCTCTATCTCTCTCCTTTCCAGAAGCCATGTTTCCATGCTTGCATTACACACAATTACTTCCATCCATCAATTATCTGCCTACTCCTCTTTAGCCACCCCACTTCCCTTTCTCTACCCTATGACAACAACCCCCCACTATCCTGCATACACATGTTTCTTTGCGACCCCCATCTCTCACCTCCCACCCCTTGGGGCAGCTGAGTGTACCTCCCCACACACTTGTCCTCCTTCCCCTTCTCCGCCTTTCTCTCCCCTCAAAGCTCAACCCCCCCGCTCACACCAGATGTCCCTTAAGTTTGGGTGAGGGTGTGTATGTGTGGAGAGGGCAGGAACAAAAGGACAGGCTGGTGGGTCTGGAGGGCAAACTGATGGGTGGGTGTGTGGGGATCATCTGAATGGGGCGAGCCATCTTGCCCAGGGCACAATAAGCACCGTCGGATAAACAACTTTTAGAACACGTGTACATACAAAAAAAACACTCAATTCTCTTGGTACCATTTAATACTAAAATAGCGATATGGAAAACGGCCATGTTTGGTTTGGACCAGTGTCTGTGACTCTTACCATAACTAGGATTCTTATGAAAGTCACAGTAGTGTGAGTGATGAAAGAAACAACCGCAATAACAATCTCTCTCAATTTTGAAATGCCATGGAGACTATAGCCACACTTGATATAGCCTTTACATTTCCCCATTTGCAACATTAAAACACAATATTGCATTAAAAATAGTTTAGTAAATACTCTCTTGGCACAAGCTCCTCATCCGTCATGCTAGCTGTAACTCATGGTGTGTTTTTGAGAATGCATCAACCAAGAAATAGTCACTTGAAGTAATTTGTCCAACCAGCATAGCCATCTAGTTGGCTACATCATGCTCTGTACATACTCGTAATACATTTGGAGACAGAAGTAAGAGGACAATAAATAAAGCGATCTCTATTATTTGACTGAAAAGTAGATTGATCACAGCAGAGAAGCACTGATGGGAGGAAGCAGCAGAATCAGGATTTAATCAGTTCCTGACATTGTAGACCAATCACAGGCGATAGTGTAAAAGTGGTACTGTTCCTCGGCTACTGTGAGGACTGTCAAATTAACAGAGAGCCAATCACATCATTAATTATTGGGGCTTTTATAAATACTGGACTAACCAAAGTACAGGGAGTGAGCATGAAACGGTTCGCTGTGTTACCCAGGGAAACTTTAACAGGACACACTCCTGCTGATAGCCTGTTCCTGGGAACAAGACAAGTGACCTTCTTTACCAGTCTGCTGTCAGGCACTTCATCTTGGAAATGTGTTTGAAAGTTTATCGCCTTGCAGGGCTATAACAGGCTCAAATTATAGTGCATGCACAAACAGAAATGCTTTTTTAAAAATATTTTCCACTCGCATCATGCCTCACAAATAATACACTTCATACAGATGGCTCAACAGGCTGGCGTGGACCATCTAACGGCCTACATGAGCAGCGTTTAAATGAGCTAACTGCAACCTGTTCCAACCCTTCGGGGTTAAGAATGGGGGTCCTTAGGCCCCCCACTCCCACGTGTCTAAAACCTCACAGGGGTCAAACTGCCACAGTGCAGGGCAGTCCATTCTGCCAGACCTAGTTTGCAAAGAGGAGGAGCAGGAGGCAGACACCCCAAGGGGAACCTCTGTGCATCAGTCTGGGGGAGGCCAGCTGGTAATCACACTTAACACAGGAGCAACCCAACAGTGCCAGGAGACGACTAGAGGAGACGCAGACAGAGAGGCAGGACCAGACATGTCCATTTGATGCCTGTCCCAGACCGGGTGTTAATTACTTCTCACCATGAAACACCAGCTCACATTAACTGCATAACCACAACGAGGATGGGATCAGGGCCAGAGGGGAAGGGGAATAAATGGGTGTTTGTGTGAATACAACAGTGTTTGGTAAAGTCTCCTCTGAGGCTTTAACAAACTATGCACTTGTTGTTCGGGAGTGTTATATCTTAAGGGAGGCAGACTTGAGTGAATGAGGGAGTTGCAGCCATCAACGGAAGGTCTGCTCCTGCTCGTCGTCAAAAGCAGATTACTGTCACTTCATCAGAAGGAGCTGGAGCGAATCATTTTTGTAAAAACCTGAAGGTACCAAGGGAACGGGCAGGAGGCTAGGGAGGTGACAGTGTGTCGATGTATTCCCAGTGGCTTTACCAGATAGTCTGGCAGGGATTAGTGTGCTTATGTGTATGAGGGGCTACCTTCACTTCTGCACACAATAACTCGACGATTGCAAATACTATGACTAAGATTCCCTTTTTAGGGGACATGTGGGGTGATACGAGGGCAAAAAAGCATGGTACACATAAAACTCAGTTGTAAATGCGGCCAACTTAAATCTTGAAAAAACGTGCATGTGAATCTAATCCTCGTCCATCAGTAGGAGTGATGTAGACAAGACACAGATAGGAGAGGAATTCCATATTTTACATACACGCAGAGCGTTAAAACTTAGGTAGGCAGAGGGCAACAGAAAGGAGGGATAGAAAGACAGCAAACCAAACAGGAAACCAGAGAAAGTGCAGAGCTGGAGAAAGACAAATTGAGAAAGGAAGATATAGGGATGAAGAAAAACCAAGAGCACACAAACCCCAGAGCCTGACAGTCAGCCAAGATGCAATGTGGACTTTAACTCAGCCAACGAAGGATCAATCCTGCTGAGTTCACACACCTTATCGCTGCCTTGTCTTATCTGGCCCCTCCGTTACCTCTGCCCAAAAACCATGGCTGGCTTGTTTTGGAGCAGTGACCTTTTGAGTTCAGGGGAGACAGTGTGTAAATATGACTGTTGGGCACTGCCAGGAGGGTCGAGGCCATTTTTCACCCCCAACAAGGTCAGTCTACCAATTTTAGACCCAAGGCAACCAGCAGGGGTGTCTGAGCGAGTGGTCAATAATTCCTCTGCCAGCCACGCGTCTCATGTTTCTCTCCCTATGGCCAGGGTGAAAAAGTAGGTCTGTGGAGTGAAAATGACACACCAGCCTCTGGACGTTTAACCTTGATGATGTTTCAAATTGTTGTGACTGCAATGTTCTGGTTTTCCTCTTTGACTGCCCGGCTATTTCTGTCTTGACAAATAATGCTACCCTGGGTATAAGCGTTCCGATATTTTTATCCAAATGCCTTACAGTACTGAGAGTACATTTACAAAATGGGAGGCCCCAATGACTTTAAGGGAGCTATGACTGTAGCTAATGATTGTTTTCCATTATCAATTAATCTGCCAATTATTTCAGATTTCTTGTTTGGTCTACAAGGTTGTCAAGAAACTGTGAAGAATGCCTATCACAATTTCCAAAACCAAAAGTGACATCTTCAGATTTTTTCCAAAACCAACATTATCTTCATTTACTATCATACATCACAAAGAAAAGCAGCAAGTCATGACATTTAAGAAACTGGAATTGGCAAACGTTCGACATTTTTGCTTGAAATATGACAGATATTATCGATCACGGGTCACATTTGGTAGTTAATTTTCTTTTCAATTAATCTAACAATTATTGCAGCTCTACTGCCCTCGTCTATTACTTACTTAGTGATAGTTATCAGGTGCATCAAATGATGTGTTTTGAAACAGAAAGCCAGATTGTTATGAAAAACAAACACATTTCTGCACAGATATGTTGAGAAGGTTTTTCTGGGTAACCCTTAGCTTGCAGGGGCTTGCACAAATGAAAGTCTAAAGTTGACACGTTTCCAAATTAAAAAATACAGACAGTGGTATATACTGTTTCTGTAATTCTATGCACAACAGAAACACAGAGAAGGAGGTGCAGGGAAAGACATCCTGTGGGTTGCTCCAACATTCAACATGGAGCAAAAGAACAATCCAAAGGTCTTCAGTTTATGTTTTCCTTATTTTGTTGCTCTACATTCAGGTTTGGTAAACGCTGTATGTGTATACAGACTCTCAGATGAAAAATGATGTTTCTGGCTTGAGGGCCGCAATAATTACTTTTCATGATTGGAGAAAATCTACTACTCATGCAGTATAAACCACAGTTTACTACCTGAAGGTGCCCCCCAGTTCTTAGCGATGCTGAAAGTTGTTCTTGGACATGTAGGAACCCAACATAACAACTACTCTAATGTATGGAATGTCATTAATATTATTCAGCAGTGTAAACGCACATCAGCTGCCTAATGTATGAAGCAAGTGGAAATAAAGTAATTGAAGATTACGGATAACAAGGCCACAAAAAACGGCTAATCCACAAATCAAAGAGGAGAGGAGGGGGGCACACACTACAAAACACAGTAGCCCTTTCCACACAGACTCATATCAGCGCAGCAAAGGCACATGTGTTTTTTTTTTACACGTTTCCCCAGTGTCCTCCTGTTTATCAGCTTACTGTTTATAATCATATAGATGCTTGTCATAATGTGTTGGGATTGAGAGACTAACCCACCGTGCGTCCTAGAAAGTGCCAAAGTTAAGTTTTTTGCTCAAAATTACATAATTACATCATCACCTTCAGTAAACAGCGGATGTTGTCTGACTCTCTTGATTCTCAAGCGCCAGACTGTGAACACCATCAGACCGACACACTCCTGATAAGCGTCATAGTGGCATTGGGACTGTCCCCCCTCTCCGCATCTGTGACTTTCACACAGACGGAGATGCGTAGAATGGGCGCATGAAACCACTGAAAGGGGCAGTGTGAATGGAGCTGCTGCCTCCTGCTTTCACAGCCAGACTAATTGCACCTCGTGTCGCTGGAAGAGCACTGATTTAGCACTCAGAGCATATTAAAATGAATAAACACAATTAGCTGTGAGTGCAACAGCGCCTCTGCACAGCGCACATTTCTCTCGAAGATGACAGTCACTTCAGAGCAGCTGTTATTAACTGTGTTGTTGCGTCAAGTGCAGTGTGACTAATTGCAAAGCACTTGATGGCACCAAAATGCTAAAAAAAAAAAAAAAGTGCAGCCAATTTGGATTTAAATGAAAGGAACAGGGCGCCAGGTGGTAAAATAGTGGGTAATTGTGCAATTGTACGAAAACATAAACGAAGGATGAATACGTACAAGTAAACCCGTACCATGTGCTGATTAATGCTTTGGTCTTGTGACTGTTGAACATTGTGTGCCACCTGTCTAGACTAACTAACGGAGGGATAAAATCAATTGATCGATTTTTGGAGAGTATGTGCGTTAAATCTGCATGAGTATGGGTGGCTTTTACGAACGACCGAGTGCTGTTCACTGGTTGTTATTTTCAGTTTCAGTGCAGCATCTCAATAGCCTTTAATAATAAACGTCTCTCAAGGTATCGAGAGCTCTTCTTGCTTCGAGTCTGCAAAAAAATCTATTATCGCCCAATAGCCAACGTTTGTTTTATGTCAAAATGTCAAAAACGTACTTGATGTCGAGATCCCCAAAGAGCAAAAACTGTATAAAACAGTCAGGAAGACGACAACTTGTGAACTCTCTCCTAATGTAAAATACATGACTCTGAATAGCTTACAGTTAGTGTGAGAGGCCTGTAGCTATCTAGAATCTCCTCGTCTCCCCTTTGATCCCATTCAAAATGAGAGAATACACCCTACTGTTGAGGTAGGGGAAATAAAGGAAAACAGCTCAGAAAGTAATAATTGCAAAGGAAATGAATTTCAAAACCCAGAGGAGAACACTTCTCCAAGACCTCCATACTTGTGGCGGGGGGGGGGGGGAAGCATCATATCCGGGGCACAATTCAATTAGCTTTTCTTCCAAGTGTAGGGAAAGGAGCTCCGGGGAGAAATCAAAAGTTTAGTCCAATAAAAGAAGTTTTCAAGGATGTAATGTTCTCACTGCCCCTTCCTCCTCCTCCTGCTCCACCTCCTCCACCACTAGTCATTACCACTGCTTACAAGCTCGCCACTCACAAATGCATCGATCTGCCATTTTTTCCAACAGACAAAATAAATAAATAATCAAAATTAAATACAAGCGCACCTTGCTGATGCTGCTGCGACAGACTCCGGTCACGCTTCGCCGAGCGTGCCTGGCAGCTTATCCCTGGCATTTTCATTGCCTTTTTGTCTTTCTTGCCCAGTTATTTGACAGTGATCAGCGGTGATAAATTGTTCAATTAAAGCCACATTAAGAATCCCGAACACACTTGACGCATAGCCTCTTGGTATACGTGTTGTCCAATTAATCTGAAGGACAAGACTCCTTCTTGCTACTGACAATCAACATGTGACTCTCATCGTAAGACAAATGGGTTTATTTATACAAGCTAGCAGGCTGATTGAATGGTGGAATGGAAGACTGATGAATCGGAGTGGCAACACGGGTAAAATCTGAACTTTCATCACACATGGAAATGCATCTCAGTTGCAGAGTTCGTACAGGTTTTACAGAGTCCGATTCAAGCACTTTAATGGCTCAAGATCAACTTTATACACCGTGTGCACTGGTGTGCCCAACTTTTCCATTGAGGTGCACCAGCACATAATTTGGGTGCACCACAAAATACATCTTACTGGAATTTTGTCAACATTATGTAAGCTATTGTAAACAGTAATGAAGGTGCCAATAATAGTTTTTGTTTTTCATTTCACTCACAGCATACGCAACCTCAGACATTTTCTTTGAGGCAATATAAACTCCAGGAGCAGCAGTTGGACCAAGTCAAATTTTCTGATTTGCAAAGCCTTTGTCATCATACAGGGAAAAAATGCATTGTGAACAATAAATTCTACAGAATTCCTTTGTGCACAAAGTGAGAGTTTTGGTTTCTAAAGGAGCACATTTGAATTCTTACCCATTTCTCACCTTGAAAACATACTTTGTAAATTTTGTGCGAACCCTGCGTTTGGTAGAATTTGTGTCGAGAATGTTTGTGTGTTCGTTTTGAGGATAATAGAATAGAGAGTAATGAAAATTAATTGTCTACCACAATGGAGGAAGGTGTTTTTGGTTCACGAACATGTGAAAGACGTGCACCAGATGCCAGAAACCTCACTAACTGGTATGTGACACCTTGTCTGTCGGCTGCATTTTCCAGCTCGATTTCTGTGCCCGACCTTGACCTCTGAACTCTGACACAAAAATTCAAGTTACCTCTCTGCGATTTTTATCAACACCGGGAACAAAAACAAACAGAGTTTGGACTCGTCTGCTCTGCAACCACCCCGGTAAAATGAAATGCATTACTAATCTTTTTTTGGCTTGCAGTTGCTGCTGGGGCGGGAGGGTGAGGAGGAGAGGAGGGAGGGAGGGGAGGCGTGCATGTCGCCCGGGGAAGCTTTAGCCTTAAATGTTCTGATAAAATTAAGATCCATTGCAATTCAAATTGGACTCACTTGACTTACCGTAGCCTGCCTCGACGTGAAAAAGAAAAGCAGAGCAGGGCCACAGCCCGGGGCTGCATCTAAACTTTCCAGCACAATGAGACAAAAGTTACCTCTCAAGGCGCACGATTACCCTGAAGTAATGCTGAAAAATTAACAGGATATTACCAAGATTAGAGAAATAACTTGTAGGAGCTCTTTGTTGTGTATGGATAACTACAATAAACTCCTCACAAGGCTCAGAAGTAACTACAAAATGACTACAGCATCGTTACCTGTGGGGTGGAGAACATCCCTAGAGGTGAAAAAAACAGTGAACCCTCTGCTCTTTTCATTAATCACATCAACTGTTTAATTTGCACCTCCGGGCTTATTCTCAGCACTACAAATGAAACGTTTGGCCTGAATCACATCAGCTGAATGTGCACACAGAGAGATGTTTTTTTTTTTTTCCAAATGCCAAAATGCATTCAGGTCAAAACCTCACCAGGATGGAGGTTCAGGGTTAAATCTGAGGAGGGGGACAGAGATTAGTGAACATCTGCATAAAGGCAAAATTCATCGATTTACGACAAGAAAGCAAAACGCAAGGAAAAGTTGACCAAAACCTTTAAAGCAAGTGAGTTTGAAACACAATACAGAGCAGCAGAAAACTTTCTTCTCTTCCCACCAGCACCACAGAAACACCGAGGTTTACTGGCAGGAACCAGACACCCGGCGGGTGAAAACGGTCCAGCTTCATGGCACAGTCGAAAAAGCGTTACTTCCCTCCAGTCGTGCCGCGTATTCGCTTTCAGTACGAAAACCTTCAACCAGCTTTACCAACTCCTATGAAGCGTGTTTCGATAGTTAAGAAAGCAGAAGAAAAGTTGCGGGCACTTACTTCGTGACAAAAGTATCTGTGAGTCTACCCCCCGGTTGGTTTACGGGGGGGGGTGGCAGCTTTTAAAATCCGTCTTCTTTGTGGGTGAGCGGTCGTATTCCCTCAGAGAAAACACTTTCTTCGCATCTTCGACGGTGGAAAAAAAAAAGAACAAAAAATCACCGTTATATCCCAGGTTGTTCGGCGGCGGAGCAGTCACTTGTTAACGGAACGAGCGAGTATGAAACACTCATTTTATTTCCCGTGCCGTTTGTATTCCTCTCCCCCCCCCTCCTCCTCATCCAGATGAGACGCTCCGACCCGGAGTCTCCTCAGCGCGAGGAGAATAAAACACCCCGTAATAATCCGTGCGCGACGCCGCCGTGCGCGGATCTCCAAATGTGTACCTCTTTATTGGTGCCTATCGTTATCTCCGCGTCCCAGGTTTTCGTCCCCCCCCCTTTCTTTCCCAAATCCACCTCGTACCGACTGGGGGTGGGGAGACAGGAGTCAAATACCCCCCACTCTTTTTTTTTCTCCCTCCCCTCTTACTGCAGGGAGAAAAATACGGAGCCCTGTGCTGCGTTCACTGCCGCCTCATAAACTTGGTCTCTTCACTTCTCGCGTATCGTAAAATCCCACCGCTTTGGTGCGTTCAAGTCACGTTCGGTCGAGAAATCACAACACAACGGGACCAGTAACGGAACAAAATACTGCCGCTCATCTGCTATTATTTTATAACACTGTGCTGCAGTGGGAGGACGAGTAGGGGACACATGAGCAGTGGTGCAGCGGTGTACTGTGAAATGCTCAGAGGGGGATTCTCGGAGTTGAGTGCAACTGTTTGTTTTGTTGTTTTGTACACATGGACATGCTTACGAAGATGTAAGATGTGCGACTGAGCGAAACATTAAAGTCATTTTACAATAGTTTTAAAATAAAAGTGACACTATTCCTTTTGCAGAGCCATTTCATCCTATTTTTCTATTCTCATTACTCATGCATTAATGTGCACATTAAAATGTAACGTTTCAAATAGTGAGTGTGGGTTAAGTTTGAACATTTTTCATATTTATATATTAGAGCGACTTTATATACTGCTGGATGGATTTTCCCCTGTGGATTGACGTTTTTGAAGTTATCATATTTATAATGTATAACTTTGCATTGATCAAAATCTGGTAATTAAGTCGGAATTTAAGTTATCAATCATTGTGGAGTAAAAGGAACAACTTTTCCGTCTGAAATGTAGTGGAGCAGAAGTAAAAAGCAGCAGAAAATGGAAATAATCACATAGGCTAAAGTACATGCAGCTTAAAATCCCAGAGTGCTTGTAGAGTAGAGTGGAGTAAAATGTATTTAGTTACATTCCACCACTTTCATTTGCATTTCTTTAATAATATAAGAATGATGACACTTGACCACTGAGAGAGATGGTAGTGGAAATAAGTTGGAAGTCAAAGTGACATTGCAAGTTGTAATATGAACCAGAGTTTGATCTTTAATATGTAGTTATTACAGTTTCTCAATTAGAATTGCTCTGTGTGACATCATGACAATTTGAAAAAAAGTTGCTTAGTTTTAATTGATTAATGAATATTTATTATTTCCCAGTAGCCACTCGACCATATCATGTCCCGGTTGTCCTTGTTTCCATTTAAATTTCAAATCTAATAGAATTAGCATAAAGTGTTTCAATTTCACTAATAATACAAAATAACCTTTCAAATCGTGCAACAAAGCAACGACGGCAAAACAGTCAGCTGTAATAAAGATGATTACGGGTGATTAGTCACGTGCCGCAGTTAAGAAAACAATATTGCACTGATTTACAACAACTTCAAAAGTGAGGAGGGATTTTGAACATGATTTCACCCATTCACATTGGCTTTGAGCTGAAGCAGCAATCCCGATTGGCTGCTGGGATTTGAATTTGAATGGGACAGCTGGTGTCCACTTTGTCCAGCAGGGAGGCGAGAGACGCAGGCTGGAGACACATCAATCCACTGACCCACAGTCAGTTACCACCGGCCAGCAGGCAGCCGAATGTTACTACATGTGCAGCTGAGGCCAGTTAAGGTTTCTTTACTTTTGTTTTGAGATTTTACGATAATCCAAAAATCCTGTCGGGCTCAGAAGATATAGTGGAAGTGACTTGCTGATTCCAGGATTTAAAAGCCATCGTGGTCTCTGGCTTGAAATTAAACTTGTCCCGCTGGTCAGCCCAACTGCCCGGCTGAAAAATGCTGATAGCTGTCAAAGTGCCTTTCCGTAAGCATTAAGGTCCAGGGTGTATGATGTGAAAATTGAAAGGAAATGAGATTGAAATAGTAGGTCTTTCCAACGGATCTATAATTTGTGAGGCACAGTGCATCAAATGAAAAGGCTCTCCCCGCCCCTATTGGAGGGAGAAAAGCAGTATATTTCGTGTGAACTTTTCAAAGTATGCAGGCAGTAATGGATGGGAACAGGCCCTTTTTTTTTAAAAAAAAGACCCATCTTTGCTGTTTGCTGGCAGAAAGCCACCCAGAGCCACAGGCAATCCTCCACTGCCCTCTCTCTGCTCTTTGTTTAAAACCCAGCATGACATGTAACACGCCATAAAGAGGTGTAAGGGGGGGGGGGGGGGGGAGGCTAATCAATTTAACTGGTGAGTAAAAAAAACATGTGTTTATGTTGCGTAGATTTCTCCCCTGGCCTCTTATTCACACCACGGCCTCTTATTTAATCAGGCTGGTAAATCTTAGCGGCAAACCCAGAGCTCTCACCACCATTCCCCTGGTGGCGCGAGCCTTAACATGGTAAATTTCACTCGGGGTAGGGAAATGCGCTCAGTGGCCGAGGCTGGTGCTTTGGAAGGATAAAAAGAGCACTTACCGCCTGACATGTGCAATCCATAACAGAATAATGAGACTCCTCCACACACTGGGAGCCCTCTTCCCCAGCTCTCCTTCTCTCCACTTTTTGTTTTTCCTTGCGAGTGTTCATAAACGCCATGTAAATTCAGGGAGCCGGAAGATGTGGCGAGCGCTCCAGGGGGAGGGCGCTTAATCGTTTGCGTCTTGTTACGGAATCGTGTAACACAGTGTTCTGTGTGAAGATGCCTCCCAACGACCGGTGAACCTCGCTGAAGCTACCGGCCTCCTTCTGTCAGCCGCTGTGTCTACGAGTGAAGGTGATCCCCGCAACAATGTCTGCTCGTCACTGCTGTCCGACAGAAACACAAAGCCACTTCTTGCCTCTCAAATTATACACAAGTGCTACTACATTATGGATGCAATATAGTTATTTTGCAAAACCCTGGATCGGTCCCTTTATCCGGAACTGCACCAAAACTTAATGGGGAGTGTTCCAGGCCGACATCCATCCTCCGTCCAAGTTTCATGGAAATTGATTGAAGTCATTTTTGTGTAATCTTGCTGACAAAGCAACCAACCGAGAAACAAACGGACACAGCTGGAAGCATTACCTTCTTTGTGGAGGTAAAAATATAATTTTTAGTAAAATAATAAAATAATGTTAACTTATTTCTTTTTGCAGTGACCCACATTTAGGAGTTTCTTTGGTTTTCTCCCCTTAAAAAGGCAGAAAACATATAGAATTTGGTTATACACACAGTATTCACATACATAGAAAGATCTATGCCACCGTTAGATGGTCAGCAAACTGCATTTTGTGAACACAATGGTGAATAACCAAAGTTTAGACAGGGTTTTTCCTTCGATATATCACTGTTGATATTTACAGAAGCAGGAAGCGCACAACTCAAACGCCACAAAATCGAGGATGTCACCGACTTGTCACCGCTGCCGTAGTTAGATCAGATTTACAAGCGTACTTACAATTCTTTCTGTCCCGTTTTAACTCCATGTGAGACTGTTACAAAAGAAGAACGTGGCTCCCCTCCTTTTTGTCTCCCTGCTCCCCTCCGTTCATCTGTCACCCCTAGGGGTTGAGGCACAATCACCTCCGATAGCAGCGGGCCATCGCTCACTCTGTCCCTGGAGGCGACAGCCCACTTACTGCCAGCTCGCGCTCAAATGGAGGACATTTCATCACCCCACCGAAAACACAATTAAAAACAAGCGCACACTGCAGTCGGCGGCCCTCGAGAGCCAACCTCCGTCGCAAGTTTAGTTACTCTGAGCGCGCCTCATCCTCTTGGATATTTAGTCTCCCCGTGGTTGAGTGTTTGTCAGCGAAGTTGGAAAGTGCTATGTTTTAGCGCAAACAAGACACTGGAAGAGAGAGAAAAAGCGGGCCGGCTCTCAGCGCTTAACGCTCTTCTCTCCGAGAGGCATTTGCTGCCTTTGGTGGACATGTAGCTTCAACAGCTGGCTGATAAGTGGCTACGCTCTGGGCTCGAAACTTTTTTTTTTCTCTCCTTGGAAGCCAAAATGGAGGATGGTGTGTTGGAGTTTTTGTGGTGATGGGTAATTTTCTTATCACACACACGCACACGTATACTGTACACACACAAACCCACACACACACACACACACACACACACACACAGCAGACAGAGGCAAAGGCAGACTGACGGCTATTAGAGTGCAACGATGCTCCCTCTTATCTCCCACCACGATACAGATCTACAAAGACCTTGAGAGAGAGATTATGAATTCATTACCTTGATACACAAGTGAGCAGTGCGATAGACAGGAGTTGGAGAATGGAGATGGTGGCTCAGTGGGTGTACTGGGAGGGGCAGGGAGGGGATTCATTACATGCTGCTGGCTAGAGAATAAATCCTCGCTGCATTTTGAGGAACTTTTGAGCTCCTCAGACGTCTTGTTACATGTAGTGCCTTCCTCTGTGGAGACACACGTGCACATACGTGGACGTCAAATTTGTTACACTATGCCTTTCCTGCTTTAGCTTTTTCTCCAGTGTTTGACATGACATTACTCTTTTGCACGTAAAAGGTCTTGAAAGTTAAAAAGTACATAGTCAAAACCAACAGAAGCTCCACTCTCCCACGGAAAACCCTGCTCCTGAAGTCCCTGAAACGCCTTGTCAGCAGTCATTTAATCCTGTGACTTCTTGACCTCACACTACGTCTCACATTTGCATAATTCATTTAACCTTTTCTAGTAGTTACCCAGAATAGAATGATGAACATGAAAATGAGCATAGCATGTCTCCTTTAGGTTATGATTTACCGATTTTTACAACAATATCTGGAGCACGTATCACACTATTTCAAAAGTGATCTGTGTTATAATCAGTAATATAACTTTGGTGACATCTCTGGTGCCTCTGCTCACTGCTGTTATGTTTTCAGTTTCTCACTCCTCCGAGTGAGCCTGACCCATTTGCATGGATTTGAAGCTCGGAGCAATGTAACCAAAAATCCTATTATTGTGCATCCAGTCCGTCATTGAATGCATCCCGGCATGATGCATGACAAGAGTCCCACTAAACAAGTCTAACAATGGCCTTTGCAGAGAGGACATCATATTAATGTGTAATTTATGGAGTGGGATTTGTTAGCATAATGCCTTAGAGTCAGTAGAACTTTTCTGTTACCAAGCACGCACTCGCTGCTGCCTCTTTTTCTCCTTTAACACTCGTGCATCTGCTTTATTTCTTCTCGCCGGCTCGCTCTCAATAAGGCTTTCTCTCTGAGAGGGTTTCCCCTCCAGCTCTGTTGAACTCAGCTGACATTTGGAGGCAGGTGAAAGAGTGCAGCCAAATAAACCAGAGAATTTCTGAGGAAAGGGTGAGGGCCGAAGGAGACAAAAACACAGACACAGAGCGAGTGTTTTGCATTACTGTGTTTAACTGCGTGTCCTGTGAATCCTGTTAAACTGACAAGTGCTCTTTATATTGTGCCCGCTGCCGCTTGCAGGGTGCATTTCAATCTCAGTGTTGGCATTATTGGATTGAGCAGACAGTTAGTTTAACTGTGAATGTTGTAAACTTGTGAAGGTTTCATATGTTCTCCACCGGTGTGTTTCATGTGTACCAGTATTTGCCTTTTATGACACACTGTATATCAAATATTCATGTAACTACTTGTTGTGGATGTTCCTACATGACTGCAGCTACTGTGTGGGGAAGAAGAGTCTCTAAAAGCAAGCAACTTTAGCATTTAAAGGATGAGAGTGGCAAAAGTGAGGGGGAAAAAAAATGAGCGTGTTTTATGTCTAGATGCTTGTCTGCCATGACAATACTGCTAGCGGAAAAATTATTGATATCATTTTAGGTATAGAAATGGCTAATTTTACAGACCAGCCACCAGGATATAACATTGGCAGTTAACATTTCCGTAAACCACAGACATCTAAGGTCTATATTAGCCATTTTTGTGGCTAATATCCATCTCCAGTCGATTTGGCAGTGACCAAAACAGATATCATAAGCCAAACCACAATGTTTTCCAAACCCTAACAAAGTGGTTTTGAGAGAAACTGAAAATTGACCCTAATCAAGTTGTAACATAAAAAAAAATATATATATATCTTACCACAGATGTTGAGATATATTTGTAAGTTAGAAGTGTTATCTTACCTGTGGTTTTGCAGAAACGTTACTTGGCTAACATTTATTCTGGGGATCGTGTTGAGTTGTAATCCTCGGAGATACCACTGATGGAACAATGCCTCTTCAGTCATAACATCTTCTAGCCTTACTATGTTCAATATGTCCATGCTGGCTTGAGTTTTGTGTGGTAATCAGCACATTCACTGACTGGTAAGTAGCTGTAATGGTATAGCACCATAAAACTCCATCTTTCAGCAAAGGTAGAAACACATCTTTGATTGTGTAGAAGCCTTCGCTAATGCAACCCAGCGTTTAATTCATGTTCTGTGTCAGGGTGTTTTTATGCAGCGCTATATCATTACTCTGTGTACATGTTGCGTGTATGCACAGTATCGTGTGAATGCTTCTTTTGTGCGGCCTTGTGCCTCTGAGTGATTTTTAATGTGCTGTATGTCTTTCACTGTGCGTACGTTCATAGCACATGCGCCTTTCAATGTGAATCATTGTATACAGTCTACTGCGCGCGTGTGTGTGTGTTTGAGTGCCTTTAATGCTTCTCGGATCAGTGTGCAGAAAGAAGCGTGCCTTTCAGTGGGTGTTTATGCGCATGCCACGAGCGTGCTCGCGCATCTCCACAGCGCGGAGAGGCTGGTGCGGCTGGAGAGGCCGGGAGTGATGAGTGATGCCAGAGGTGGTTTTCTACCAACCTCTCACTAATGGCCTCCTCAGTGGGTTGGCTGACCGACTTGCTGGCTCTCAGCGGCTCCGTCTTCCTTATTTGGTAGTGGAGGGTGGGGGATGGTGGCGGCGGGGTAGTGGATGGCGGAGCGGCGGTGCTCTGTTTACACGCAGGGTCAGAGGGTCAGAGCACCAGAGTGCCACACAGCAAACACAGATCACTTAAAGACAGTAAGAGAGGAGCAAGCGAGTCATTGCTTCACAGCCGTCAGCTGGATGGATCGGGGCAGATTCACCGCGAAAGAGTGTGATTGAATGTGCGTGTGTGTGTTTGTGTGTGTGTGTGTGAGAGACAGAGAGAGCAGCGGAAGGTGGTTAACAGTACATACTTTGGTGAAGCCCCAGAAAATAAGAGAGCTCCTACAGGTAATTTCCACACACGTACGCTGTGTTCTCTCTTTACCCTCTCTTGCTCTCAGGCCCTGGACAGTTGAGAGGAGTCAGTAGAAAGGAAATTAAAGGCAACCATCCTTGTAGTTTTGCTCTTGTCCGCTTGACTGCCTGCCTGCCTGCCTGCCTGCCTGCCTGCCTGCCTGCGTTCCCTGGGCAATGTTTATGCTGTGCCCTGCCCAGGACAGAATAGATTCGCCCACACAGCACTGTGCTCTCAACCAGAACCTAAGTGGGTCTGGCAAGCCCGAGCCACAGTCCCATTCACTCTCACTCCTCTGGATTAGGCCCTACGGCCCGGGGCGACGCAGTGATGACTGCATTAATAGACCCAAGATAGCATCTCTCCACCCCACCCTAAAAATATAAGTCTTTTATATTAGGACACATCAGCAGGTTGTTTATTTTCATCCATCAGCTTCCCCAAACTTCTGCCGGATAGTTTGCCAACTACTTTGCTGAAGTTTGCGTGTCTGCAGGCTCAGCTAAAGCTCTCCAGGTGGTATAAAATGCTGTGTGGAGATGAGTTCAAATTCACTATAGCGGGTCGTCAAAATTGATGGTTGAGCTGCACTGAACAAAGTGATGACTGAAATTAAGCTTGGATGTGTTCCAAGCTCCAAAAAGAGGCACAGTGGAAAATTGTGTCACCATGATACAAAACATAGAGAAAAAAAAAAAGTGTGTGTGTGTGTGTGTGTGTGTGTGTGTGTTAAAAAAGCATCACAGCGCAGAGCTTTTCACCATCACTGTGAGGATAGTTTAATAGGCAAAACATCTTTTATTCCCAAATACCATGAAATTTCATGAGCTGGCATAATCAGATGTATTACCTTCAAAACTGGAGGTGAATTTACATCTCTTTAAATGCCGCTGCAAATAACTGGAGCACATTTAAATGAATAATGCAAATTCATTGCCGTGCAGTTTTGTTGTCTTCTCTCTTTATGATGTACATTAGGGTTGTACAGAAAGAATGCAGCGAAGGCACTGCTGTGATGAGGGTGGTGGCGGCTCGCAGGGGCACATTACCCAGCTTGTCAGACGTTACGGATGACACCGCTCTGCGAGGAACACGGTGCCTCTCGACACCAGCTGTAAAGATTAGCAGAGCTTCATTTATTTGTACTGCTAACCCCAGCAGCTACTTAAAAAAAATCGCGTCTCTCTTTTCCTAAAAAAAGACAAACGAAAAAAGCTGTCTTTAAAGCTCAGCCAACAGTTGCTGCTGCCTGTTCATTCAGGTGCAAAGGCCTTAGGGATTTGGCAAAGACAGGTACGCTCAAAGGGAAGGGTGCACCTGAATCAGCAGCAACTGCAGCGCTCACTTAAACTGCCCTCCCGGAAACAAAACGCTCTTCTCACTAGTTGGGATAAACATTATAGTAAATGACATTCTGTCCAGTTAAATGTGTTTTACCCCCTAGAGGTGAATACCTCTTTTTTAGGCATACTACAAGTTGAAAATTGCAGGCGTTGGTGAAGTCTAATCTCACACTGATGACCTTTATCAACAAAATTGTAGTCCTGGTTTCTAATATGAAAGTCCTGAATGTACCGTGTTTCCCTGAGACGTTTGAAGATGTGTTTTATCTACAACAACAGGCAAGAATATAGACACCAGTGAGACACCAATGCTATTGTCCTTAGTTATTCATATGTAATTATTAGAAATTTCTTTTTATGTAACAATGTTTATTTCTAGTTGTAATAACACAGAATATTATTCTTAACTATTATTATTGTCATGATCAATTTACTTATCATTTCTATACAATTGTGAAAAGTGCTCTAAGCAATTTCCAGAGGCCAAAGTGACGTTTTCAAAGTACATTTATAACGTATGAAATAAATGACAAAGAAGAGCAGCAACTTTCGGTGAGCTGGAATCAGCAAATGTACAACAAAATAGTTGGCAATACATTTTTGCAATTGTCTCACTGAAGTAGGGTTAAGGTTAGTTAGTTTGCTCTTTAAATGCTTTTCAGTCTTCCCCTCTTCACTTGCAATTTGTACGACAAAAGTCAGCTCAGTTACACTGACTATCCAAACTACGTGTGAACTGTGCCACATCTCATGTGACCTGAGAGAGCTGATTGACATTTTTGAAGTCATGTGCTTAAGGAAACTTTGGATTCAGACAAATAAATCATCAACTTTTTAATCAAACAGGTCTACAGAGAACAGCTTTTTTAAAATTTCCCTCAAATTCCCCTGCTGATGCACAAACAACACACAGTCAGGCAGTAAAACCCACCAGTGGATCTAATGTGGACAGTCTTCCCTCTGTGCGCTTCAGTTTCCAGCTTGTTGAGCCCATGGTGGGGGGTCCAGATGTGCTATCTCGCCTCCGCAGTCAAATGAAGCAGGTCACTGAGGCTTCACTATCATCGTGGCCCAATATGCCAAATACAGCTGTTAATACGAGGCTGGTGGCCTCCGGCGGCGGGGTGACGAGGAGCAGACCACCCCCTGCATGTGGAGAGGGGACGTCTGGGGCCCGCATCTGCTCTGACACCCATTAGCCTACACTCATCCGCAGTTTCTGCATGTCTACTGCTCTGCCAGCAGCACTAATAATCAAGAGATGATATGGAAATAAGGATGGGGTGTGCAGTGTATGTAATGGCAGCAGAGTCAACTACAGTAGATATTTCAGCTCGGAATTAAACTATGCAGGGGTCTGGAGCTGTACAGAGGACATTTTGCCAACCTGATGGTTTAATATCTGGCTGAATGAGATAAATCCTCACAGATGTTTAGTGCACACGTCTACAGCAGATGAATCATGTACAGTAACATTAAACGGTGGGGGTTCATTCCAAAATTATCGAAATCGTCGAAAATTAAAACTGACGCTTTTTTAGAAATTGGGGATGAAGCCAGTTGAAGTGTGATGTAAGCGATTGAGACGAGTGATAAGACTGTGATCAATGACCAATGGGCAGTGGGCACATAGGATTTTTTAATTAGGGTTATGAATGTTGTTTTCCATGCTTTAGTTTTTGTACTTCTTTGCCTCTCCCTCTCTTTGGACATGTTTGGCTTGGGTAAAGTAAATGTTTATTATGTTAAGGGACGCAACTTGCAATGATTTTCATTGTTGATTAATCCGTTGGTTATTTTTTCTTGGTTAATAAATTGGTTGTTTGGTTTATAAAATGTCAGAAAATGGTGAAAAAATGCCAATCAAACTATCCAAAAATGCCAATGATGTCCTCATGTTTTGTCAGCGATGCAAAGATATACAGTGCACTGTAGTAGAGGACAGAAGAAACCACAAAATATTCACATTTAAGAAGCCGAAAAAGTACAGAAATCCTCTAATTTAAATACACAGAAAACACATACTGATTGTGAAAAATACTGAATATTGACAACCAAAATAGTTGCCGATTACTTTCCAACTAATCGATTTATTATTGAAGCTCCAGTCATGTTGTCCCGGGCTCTTCCAAATTACAGATTTCCCATCTGAAGAGACTATAAATATAAGTAAAATCCATAATTAAAGCAGACAATCGTTTTTTAACTAGACTTAAATGCTGGAACTGATTTCAGTTAGAGGCTGACGGTGTGCTTTCATGAGGCTTCCTTTGGATGTCATGTGCACGTGGAAACGTTGCGAAAAATAAATTCTGTACTCAGTGAAATGCATCGCCGTGGAGACGAGTGAATATGTATGAACTCGGGAAAAAAGTCATCCGCCTAGAGTACATTACTCTTCTAAACTGATGCGTGACAGTTTCCAGGTCTGAGAGGCACCAGTGCGGTTGGTTGAATGAAAGAATTGTAGAGGTACAGGAGGAGCCCCTCAGTGGCAGCCTGCTGTGACAGGTAGATGATGGCTCTTTCTCGGTGTCAGCTCGGGCTGTCAATATGGATGGATGGGATTAGCAGCTGGAGCGCAGGAGTGTGTGGAGGAAGATGACAGTTTTGTGATGTGTCATGTTACGGCGATCATTAGGAAAAGGGAAAAAAAAATAAGGACGGCGGACCTGCTGTGTCACCCTTCAACCAAACTTCTGCAAACTTTCACACTGTTTTGTGGACCCCAAACTGTTTACATGATTGCACACAGAATGTGCAGAAGATGCAGGGAGAATTCACCGGCTGAGGAGAGGAGTCTATTGTTGGATGTGTCCGGATTTCTCTGGGTGGAGCCCCGAAGATGCACAGCTTCTCAATTCGGGGGTGATAAGACGCTCTGTCACCGCCCCGCTTTGCGAATTACAAAGAAAAATAAGAAGACGTTGTAGCAAAATAGAATTATCAGATAGCTTCAGGCAACTATAAGGTGCCATATCTGCAGTGGTGTGACACTGGAGATGGACATGGATAGAAAATATCTGCAACCAAACACAGACAAAAATATGGAAAGGTGGAGGAAAGACAGAAAACTGAGGGAAGAATACTGATGGACTGAAAATAAGGACAGACTAGGGTTAATAAAGAATAAATTTGCGACCCGCAGTGTGAAATCAGTAGTTAGCGGGGCGTGAGCGTCCTTCTCGAGAACAAAATGACTCCTCTAATTTGGCGGTGGGCTGCGAAAAAAAAAAAAAAAATTAGCTGCCCACTTACCACTGGGTTGTTTTCAAATCCTCTTTAGCTTCATATCTTCAGCTGCTCCAGCGACTTTTTCGACTTCTTCTTCTTCTTCTTCTCTTCTTCTTCTTCTTCTTCTCTTCTTCTTCTTCTCTTCCTCGTCCTCTTCTAGTTACCCGCTCACTCGTACCTTTAAAGTAGATGGAAAAAGGGGTAGAGGGAGAAAAAGAGGGAAAATGAAAGAGAAACATTAATGAAAGGGACTACTAAATGAACTGCCTCCTCAAGTGGTAGGTGGGGGGATTCGACAAACGCCGAGATGAGTTTCTCCCTCTCTCTCTCTCTCTCCCTCTCTCTCTCTCCTCCTTTGCCCTTTGTGACCACAGGACGACAGTACTTGGACGAAGAGGAGGCTTTTGCTGCTGATTGCCTGAGAGCGGTGGAGTGCGAATCTGCATGAAATCCCTCCTGGCTTTTTTTTTTTGATCATTTTCTCCTTCACATCTCTTAATGAGCCTGGGTCTAAATCCGTGGGTGCGTGCGAGGGTGATGCGTGCGTGCACAAGCGTGGTCGATGGGTGTTTGGATATTCGTCCTTGTACTGTATTTCACAGATTCATATACTGTATTAACACGGAGGCGTGTATTCATATTTCTGTTTGTGTGTGTGCATCGACATGCATACTTCCGTGTGGTCACACACATGCTTCTGCCAGTTGTCCACGCTTCCTGAGGCCACGTCTGCAGCGCAGCACCTTCACTCGATATTCAGTCGATGCTCTCGGTCAGGTCCGCAGCCGTGGGCCGCCATGAGTCCACCCTAAGGAGCTTCCACTGAGAAGCCGAGGAAGGTTATCTCAAGTGAAAGGTCAAGGGAGCTCATCATTACCCTTCGCCCAGAGTCTCCTTCTAGATAACGATATGAATATTATTTCTGGGATGAACGACAAGGACAATCAGTTCATACAGACACAGGGCTTCCTTTAGGGGAGTTCCCCCCCCAAGATGCACCGCAGGACCTGTTGTGGTTCTGCTCAATAAGAGCTCTAACTTCAGCACAAAGTTTATGTTGAAAAAGATAAAAAAAAAAGGGAATTGGAAAATAAAATATTTATGCAAGCTCTGCATACCAAGATCAAATTACTATGCAGATACTGTGGAGTGCGAGTAATGAGAACACATTATTCATACCAAGTGCAAATGCAATGTCAATGATGTGATATTATCATCCGCGCAGCGTAACGTGGGCTCACTGTATGTTTTTATGCTTTTCATTCTTGAATTATGGCGGCTGGCGCTGGTGTCGAGCGCCCGTCTTCCTCTTTCAGTAATTAAAATCTGGACGTTAACATCATCTGGGTGTGACTGCCACAGGAAAATTGAACTTCCACTTGCAGATTAAATTTAGAGGTATTAACCGTTTAGGAGATTAAATCGCTACTTTCTCAAAAACGTTGACGTTAATAAGAGAACTTTATGTTGTGTTGTGGGAGGAAAAAAGGAAATGTTTGCGGGCACAAATTTTGTGGTGACTGTCCATCCTCAGACTGATGTTATTGGCTTCTCTCCCCACCCCCCGGCTTTGTCTCATGAGGACTCTGTCTCCCAGCGTCCGCTATGGGCATTATTACCTCGACGGCCCACGGTCAACATGATCCTTTATTCTGACAGGCCACTGGGGTCAGGTCGGCCCTCGCTGGCCAATCAGTGTCAACTAACAGGCTGGCTGCAGAGGGATCCCCTGACTGCAGCGCTGGGGGACTGTTGGGAGTGGATGTGTGTGAGCGTGAGCGCACCAGACAGTGTTTAAACATTTTGAATGGGGTGGCTTTGACAACAAGCAGCGCCGGTACGTGGAAATAAATGTCTGGATGGCGATGCACACACAAGCACACATGCGTGTCCGTGAGAGAGACGGAGAGAGCGAGAGGGAAAAAGAATTAATACAAAAAATGTGGCCGATTCTGCAATACTCCCTCCTCCCACACGCCTGGCTGCCAAGACGAGCGCGGGGGAATTTGTTTAATGTACAGCATTTATTCACTGCACACACGCTGTTGCACTACCGCTTCCTCCGTCGCATGAGACACTCCCTTGCCTGGGCGAGTCGCCATTAATCAGCCGGAATGAAGGGTTAGCCGAACAGCACGGAAGCTAAAACTCATCCTGAATCAACATCTAAGATAGTGGAAATCTCACTTGGCGTCCTCACAATAGCATGCAGGTGAGAGCCTGCTGCTCAAACTCTGTCGGCGATTTATTTATTTATTTTCTTTTCTTTTAGCCGTGGAGTGGTTGTGGTGGTGGTGGTGGAGGGGGGTTAAGTTATGCTTTCGTCCACTCGTGTGGAAAGCAGCTCTGGTTTGTTTTCTCATGACCCTGCAACATATTGGCATTGAATGTAGTCACCGTGCTGAGACAGATGGCCGAGCATCATGGTGCACGGCAAATTGGGAAATGAAAACATGCATGCTCAGAAATGGGTCCATGTATTTTTCTCTCCAGCAACGTGACCGCATAGAGCACATTCAGAATAGGGGAACGGAGAGCTTGCTGAGCGTGTACATGGAAAAATAAAAGCACAAAAGCCAGGAAACACAGGGCTGACCTACTCTGTGCAAATGTCAACGGGTCTGCTATGAGAAAAGTAAAAAAGAAACTGCACTTTTCGGCCTCAGACAGTGAAATGTCAACACGGATTTTACCTTGATGTGACAAAAATAAAGGGATTTTTTTTTCTCTTTGAGCGCCTTCTTGTCCTGTCCTCACCCCACCCTCACCCACCTCCTCACTCTCCATTGTTCTCCAGGTACAAAAGGATTGAAACACCCTGAAGTAATTAACCACAGCTTCACTACAGTAAAGAGAGGAGAGACAAAGGGGGAGAAGAGGCGATGTGCGGAAAAGAAGGGGAAGGGATGTGATGTTGAGGAAATCAAAAGGAAGGGATGTCTCAGGGAGCGAAATGAAAGGAGTCAGAGGTGGGAGGAGGACTAATTCAGGGAGAGGAGAGCAGGCAGTGACGGGGGAGGAGCGGGTAAGTCAAGAGCGGAGAGGAGGAGGAGGAGTTGAGCAGGGACAAGCCGAAGGAGCGGAAAAGCTGCGAGGAAACGACAGGGTGAACACGAGCCAAAGGAGGAGACGGAAGAGGAGTCGGGAACGAGGAGGAGAAGTTAAGGATGAGCGGTGGGGAAAAGAAAAGAAAAGGGAGGAGTGGAGTAGAGAGGAGAGGACAAGTCGAGAAGTAAGATCGGAGGAAGCGTGAAAAGGAAGAGAGGACGAGAGTCAGGCACCACTTCTGTATCATGACAGGAAACCCGAGTCATCTCATGAATTCATCTGCATATTCACTTCTCGTGTCTCTCCCAGAGAAGACAAGTACCTTATGTTGCGGTAGAGGAAATACACATTTAACAAGCCTGACTGAAATCTTTAGGGTTTTGTTGTCGTTAACTTTAAAGCGTTTTGCGATTTTTATGTCAGCACAGCGTGGTCAGATTTCAGTTCGCTCAGCTGCGCAACACACAGTCTGCCTGAGAGGACGACATAAATACAGTGCTGCGTTTTATGTGTCACAAAATTGTGCTGCAGTGAATCCACTCGGTCTGATTTCTTCAAACTAATTTCAGTTTCTGTCGTATCATGCATCAAAATAGCAGGTGAATTCTTCCTGCCTGCATGCACCACTAAGCATCCTTCACTCTAGCAGGAGGAATGTAAGCCTCCTCAACATAACCTTGCAAAGAAAGGTGGAATTTACTGGATCTATAAGCTAATGGATCTCAACCCTGTTACGTTTCATGGTTTTTATGCCTTTACACAGGGTTTTCCATGTCTATCCTTTGTTAAGAAATTGCATCAAAACTGCTAACTCTTTTTTTTATGCCAAAACTCTAGTGTCTTTCCTCAACAACTGCTCTGATGCACTCTGGGGCAAGCACACTAAAGTTAGCTTTGTTGTAGACCAGCCAACGTAGAGTCAGCTGACTTTTTGTGTTTTAGAAATGTACTGTGATGAGGTAAGTTTCAAGTTGAATATTCAGGAGACATTTGGTCTCGACTGCCATCTTTAGTTTTGGACAATAAGAGGAGTTTTAGCTCATCCTTGAGTCAGTGCTCTTAACCACAGAGATTTCACTGAGGGACCATCAATAAAATTACTGTTTTCATCAACGAAACTAATGTCATCTTTAACACCTTTTTTTTTGACTTGTCGCAAAAAATATGTACAAAAAACTATTAAGTTGATCTCATGTAACACAGTTATTACTTGCTAGTGCGCAATTATTTTACATAAATATCTGAATAAAAACAATTGCAGTTTTTTCAGTAGCTTTTCTGTCATGTGACTCAGTGACTTAATTAATACTGCATTATATTACTATACTGGATAAGGAATCCCTGTCGGTATCTATTCACTGGTCACACTGGAAAGCTTGTTTGCTTCATCGGTCTCTAAACGGCTCTCTGCCATTTTTACCCTTTTCTGTCTTTATTCTTTGTCTGCCCTCAAGCTGGAAAGCGAAAAGTGTACAGTTTTCATGTCATGCAGGTTTGAATCTTTGCCATCTTTTTTCTCAAACCCCGTAGCATATCATGTTTCAAAGAACTTTTATTATATTTAAAAAAGTCTGTCTAAGTGTTCTAATATTAAGAAATGTGAGACATACGTTACAGGTGTCGTAGGTTTTTACGGCAGTCACAATGTCAACAGCTGCGTGTGCTCTCCTGATAGAGTGTCCTTGAACAAGTCTCTACCTGATTGCTGACTGTAAGCTGCTCGGGTTTAGAGCATTGGCTAAATGCCGAAAAATGCAAATGTAAAAGAAGGAGAATCGACCTCATGGAAATTACTGTTTCAATTCAGAGCCACGTAGAAAAGGCACTGAGGCACCAGGCAAGGCCCCTCTGGGCTCCCAGAAAGAAATAATGAGACATTCATTGGATAATAACCTCCTTTAGTCATTCAAATGTATTCCAATTGACTCTAGGCAGCATTCTGACCCACAAAATACTGCAAATGACCAAATGACTTGCTTGCAACCTCCTTTTGTTTTGTACCATTACATATCTACACAGCTGCACAGGATGTGTTATAGTTAAGTACTGCTGTCTAAGATCACTTTAATGCACATTTCATATCAATCAGTGTTTAAACTTGGAAACACTTTGTAAGAGAGAATTTTGAAGACACTGAAGAGATTAATCTTCCCATATCAGATGAGAAATAACTACTTTCCCCTCGCAGGAGCAAAAAGGTTTGAAAACCCTCTCACCTCCAACAGTCCATGTATTCGCCGTGTTCGTTCAATCCAACTGTGTGGACGAATAACTGAATATCCAGAAAAAAATGTTACATACTAATTAGTTACATAGGAATCAAATGAGAGTCCCGACAGAACGCCCTGTCATTCACTGCGTGCGCACTTGGATATTATGAAACAGCAGGAGAATTCGCTATCGGATGACATTAATTGATGGAACTGATATGAAAATGTATCACAATTTCACTGACAGAAGAGGAGGCGCGTCTCCCTTGCAGTCACATTGGTCATTCGAGCGATACGTTTTCAAATCCCTCAGTGTTGCAGCCGGAGGGAGAATATACCTTTCAAGACTTTTTAAACCAATGCATTCTGGCTTCCAACTCAGCAAATTCAGCAGCACCGTTAGTGGCATTAACTGTCAAGCTATGATGCTCTATCTACACCTCTGTTGCCGTTGAGTTAGCATAATACATCATTATCAATGTGTGGTTAGAATTTCATTGTGGTCGATAAATAATGACTTTTGTACAGTTCAGGTAAAACGATTGCCGTTTGGTGTTAGGAACTAAAACTATTTGGTTGGGCTCCAAGGGGTTGGAGTCCAAAACTACTCGGTTAGGGTTAGGCTCCAAATCTAATAGGCTAGGTTTAGGGAAAGAACAATATTTCGTATTTTGGGCTTTGTTGTATCAAGTTGCATCAAGGCAAATTGGAATAAAGTTTTTTCATCCACCCATGGCTCAGTTTAACAACCCTGTGCTGTTTTCCCCAAAAAATGAGCACAAATAAATCCAAACACATTGGGTCTTGTGTAAAATACTTTGTGCATTTTCTGTCAAAGTGCTTCAAATTCACTGAAATTGGCAAAAGCTGCCCTCAAAACAAACCCCACACTCAACCAGAGTGCCTTTGTCCTCAACCTCATTATTCTCCGCTCCTGCTGACAAATTCTGTACCTCCGCGCTCTGTCAGAAGACCTACACACACTCAAACGCCACAATTTGCAGATGAAACACTCCAGCAATGAGCCACTCGGCCTGAAGTTTCATTAACGGGGCCTGTTTTGTGCAGATAAGTACAACAGCCTCCATTATGCTAACATGCTCTCAGCAGAGCCCCAGTCATAATTATTGCCATGCAACATTGGTTAAAAAGTCTGCGAGGTGACCTTTCTGATGTCGGCCTGTACACACGGAGTCGTTCTGAGGGCTTACTTAAGTCTGAAGTGAGTTCATGCGTGTAAGTTTGCCTTTTTTTTGTACAAGTAGATTGGCCGTTTGTGTGCGTGCCCGGTCAATGGCCAGCGAGTGTCTATCGACAGATTGTACGCGGTGACTGATATTCAATTAGTCCACCTGCCACCTCGACACGGCCTGGCATTCCAGCGCTCAGTAAATCAGCTTGCCTGACAGCACACAGGTCGATATTAATATTAACGCCTCCATAAATAATGTTATTGTAGGCCTTCATGTTAATGGTTCATGATATGATGGGCATGATAAAGTGCAGCACGGCGTTCCATTGTGAAGGTCCCGGGGTTTAACAGGGACAGAGAGAGATGGACGGACTAAATCCCCTTCGATGTCCTTCGATAGGGACGTTGGTGACATGGGGCTGGAAAGGCGCCGAGGTGGTCACAGCTGTGTTCCTGAGCCTTACTGACTAGGGGGTGGGGAGGTTGTGCGTGTGTGTGTGTGGTGGATTGGTGGAGGGTTAGAATGGGAGGCTGTCGGGACTGGACACAGGGGATTAATTATTATAAATCATCTCCCGGGCCACATGTTGGTGGCTGCTACTCAAACTGTTGTCTGACTATCAGATTTCCATCTAATATGCTACAGTTCATGTGTGTGTTTGTGACAGGACGGGTCTGGGGGAACATATCACCGTAGTGTCTTTACGTGGCTGCGGCAAATCTCTGTCACCAAATGGGGACAGTAGGGCGTTAACTTGACCTCGAGGTCAAAAATAGGGCATCAGTTATTCCAGTTGGAGAGGCCGAAGCTTCAAATTGGGCTTCCACTCCTTCACCTGCCGCCCTTTGAGCAGCTTTACTGGTCCAAGGGAAGCTCCCCAGTAGCTGCGAAGGGAGAGGGGCAGTTCCAGCATGCAGTTTCAGACAGGGGGTGTTACGGTCACAAGTCACAAGCTTCTTCCAACCCCTCTCTTAGCTGTGGCGTAATTTCTGCTCCGACTGGTTGCACACTCGAAAATTCATGCCTTAAGGGTTTTTAGCATTATCGACAAAACATTCCAAACAACACGGTGCGGTCCAATCATGAAATAATCAATGCATTCTAATTCCCATTTCTCATTTCTAGATGTTTCGTCTTTATAGAATGTCGAGAAGGGAAAAAAAAAAAACAATACATAGAAAAAAATATATCGCGTTATCCCCTCGCAGGCAACAGCCCGCAAATAATTAAATCAGAATAAATCACTGCAGAGAAATATTAATCAGCTTCTATGCTCATCTGTGTGAGGGAGGAGGAGGCTGAGGCGCTGCATGGTGATTGGCAGGGAGAGGACGAGACACACACACACACACACACACACACACACACACTCGGGGTCATCGAATGTATTATTACAGTTATCTGCCATTGTGGACAATTCTGGGAACGGTTTCCAAGCTGACTTTGGCTTTTGTCATGATGTCATCTCCCAACACTCACTCACACACACACACACACACACACACACACACACACACACACACACACATACACACACACACACACACACACACAACCTCCACCAGCCGTGGACCAGGGGTTTTGCAAAGCCCGGATCATCCCCGCTAATCCACACTCATTAAGGATGAACTGCATGATAGCGTGCCACCATCATCAGCCTCTCCAGCCTCCCCCCCGTTTACCCCACTTTCACACGTGTACACATGCACCCCACCTCCACGGATAAGTGGCAGCTTTGCTGGTGATTTTAATACATTACTGCAGATTGTTGCATGCATGCTTGTTGCTGCCGCTCGAGTAAACAGAACCCCTGACGCACCTGTCAGCGCTAATCAGCGCCCGGTTTAATTAAGAGCGACAAAGCTTTTATTCCACGCCAGCGCGGGTGACGCGTCTTTGACCATGTGAAGTTGAGCACTCTTCACGAGACTCTTCAGAGAAGTGTGCCTTCAAACGGAAGAGGAATTCAAGATGAGACCGTCTGTGGGGTGCCAGAGCTGGCGAATCACTTTTCTCTGGTAAAGCGCAAAAGGATTTGGAGTTTAAGCAAAACTTCAAATCAATTATTCAAACACTTCCATTGTTCCTGAGGACGGTAGAGAAACAGTTTCTGCACTCAACAGTTTTTTTTTTTTACCCGGGGATTGCAACATAAATAGAATGTTCATCCTCAGTGCTCCTCCACATCGCTGAGAAGGTCACTGCCGAGTGGAGTCTACCTACAAACCCCTTGGGCCGAACAAAAAAATGCCACACGGATACTTCCCTTCCAGCTCTCGGCCTCCAAAATAACTCTCCCTCTGCGGGGTTCTTAAATAAATTACAGATATGCTATCCTCCCAAGATGTGATCTCTGTTCTCCAGCGCAAATTAAAAATTTAAGCCCATTTAGGTTGGTGCCCTGTGTAACTTGAAGCAGTGTGGTTGCGAGGGGCGATATCCAACCAGGGTTGTGTCACAGCTGTACTTAGTAGTGATGCTTGTTGCTCTGGGCTCCTGCATCCGGAGAGGAAGCCGAGGTGGCCTTGATGTGACAGAGAATATCGTGTACCTAAAAGGTCATGGATGTCACAGCACAACAGTGTTTTTTTTTTTACCCACAGCTACAGTACGTGTCGTGTCAAAGTGTCAGGAGCTCTGACTTGCTCACTCCGACATGAGCCAAGCGCCTTAAGTGCAATGCGCAGTTTCAAAGACTCTACTTTGAGGATGATTGAAGTACGTGCCAGTTTTATTTTCAACCAGCCAGTCGCTCCTGCTCGTCCAAGTCACACAGAAATGAGACTTTACATAGATCTCTCTGACTGAGATGAGCTGGGGTTGGAAAAACTAATAACTGGACCTCCACAAGTTACCCGACATCCCGTAAGATGCTTTGGAGCTCCTACCGTTGCCATGGCAATCGACGTCCCATTTGTTTCTGAAGAGCAACACGACTTTGTGACGACTGCTTCGAATAAGTGGCAAAAAGACTGATGGAGGTTTAGAAATGGAGCTCCTATGGCATCCAATTAGTCCCGAAACCTGCTCAGAAAAAAATACGAGCGACCGGCCATCCACCCACCTGGAATCTTTTTAAATTATTAAAAAAATGGTATTCTACACAGCTTACATATTAGCGACATGTCAGACTGCACACTTAACTAAAGATGCTGACAGTAAACACAAACACACAGCATCAAACTGAAACTGCAGAGCAACATTTCAACCGCCTAATCATCACGTTTGATAGTGAAATGATAAATACGTGCACATAGAACATGTCTGAAGAATCAATTAATAAGCCAAACACACTCATTTGTCCTTCTGAAGACAAAAGGGTTCATGCCAAGAGAGGCAGGATTACCACCAACCGCTAAAGCGTGACGATTAAAACAAAATAACCAGACGATTGAATACACCAGAGGATTACCTGGGTTTGCACATCAGTAGAATCACGTCTGATTTATTCTATGTTTCAGAGATTCGCAGGGACCGGAAAGGCTAATTAGGGAGGAACTCGTTACAAAAACATTATCCAGCCGAACAGGAGACACTGTGTGAAGTAAGTGTCCTCCAATCATTAAGCAGCAGCGGGCTAAGTCGATTGTGCTCGTGTGCGCGTGTGTGTGCGCGCGGACCCAACTTCAATATGAATGCAGCGAGAGCGTTTTGCCGTTTGACCTTCATTAACATCTCCTATTCATTGCTCCAACTCTGGTGATAAATCAGAAAATGTCCCCTATTGTATCTCCCGGTGGCGTGAAGTAAGGCATTCTCTCCCATACCTGACTTTCATTAGCTTTTGTCCCTTTAAACAATAAGCAGAGCCTCGATCGAACGCAGGTTTTTAGAAGGCGTTTGTCTTGTGCAGCCCTTACTAACAGGAGCTAAAATGAAATTAAATCAAGAGGTGGCGCAGCAGAGATCCACGGAGGAAACCTAAAGGCTTAGGTAACGCCTGCTTTGAATACTTTATTGTAAGGTGAGGCATGCGATTAAGAGCAACAACTTTAACCTTAAAGATAATCATCAAAGATACAAAGAGAGCCTGAGGGAAGAAAAGGAGGGGAAAATATATAGTTCTCTTGTGAAACGGGAGACTTTCCAGAGGGGGGGGGGGTGGGGGGTTGGCTTCACTCCACTGAAGCGTTGCTGATTTAACCTAATCAGAAGATTAATCAGACTTGAAACACTGGAGGCTGTGCCGGTGGCCTCTTTATCCGACTGTGCCGGGCAGCAGAATTTGGATAAAGCAGTGAGATGGTTTTCCCACAACCTTTCTCTCTTGAGCTCTTCGACTGCCAAAAGACCTCAGAGGAAGAGGAGGAATTAGCAGCCCGAAGTTTGCCCCAACTGCCGTTTTAGAACTGGGCCCTTCTTGCAAACGTCAATCAGACCAGAGCTTAGAAAGTGAGAATTTGAGCTCCACTGGCAGCATGTCCTTCAAGACAAGGGTGTGGTAAGTTTATCTTGAAAAGACGTTGATCTAAAGACATTAATAACTTATTTGGCAAGCCCAAACAATTTGAATTTAACATTTTTATTTCACTTTCCACACAGTTTGAACTAGAAACGGGGTCTCACACCGGGTCCCAACAGTCACTTATGCCCATTTTGCATCCTTGAGCTTATCCGAGGTGCATGTACAAATCTCAGACACAACAGACATCAGAGCTTTAGCCGCTGTTTAAGTGCAACCCCCCTCCCTCGCTGGGATTTAAAGATGCGATGAGCCGATTGCCCTCGAAACTGGCGGAAATTAGCTCTTGCTGTGCCATGTTTGTCTGACCCCGTAATAAAGGATCAGATCTAAGAGAGGGCTGGGCGCCTTATATATTTTTTTTTAAGCCTGCAACCACATGTTCATGAGCAGCCCTTGAAAATTTTGGCAGACGGAAAAAACAGGTATTTGAGGTCAATCTGCATTGAATAAATACAACTTTGCCAGTATTTATCTTTTCCTCCATCTGTCTGCCTGAAATTATGCGGCGGCTAATCGCACCACCTCGGCTCAGCAAGGAAAAACAGGACTGTAGCACATGACCATGAGAAAAAAAAACAAGAGGAGCCTGCAGTGTGAACAGAGAGGGCATCATTGATCCCAGCTCTCTGGTAGCCAGGTCATCGATCGCAGGATACAGCTGTGATACTTGGCACACCTTTCTGACTCCGACCACAACTTCGAAGCTGCAGGCAGCAGCAAGATTCTTTCTCCTTCCTTTTTTTTCCCGATGGCCAGAAGACGCAGAGGAGGGTGGAGGGGGTGGGAATCCCACACTGTCCTCGCATAATTGTGTGGGAACATCATTTTTCAACCGCAGCTTCGCTTCTTCATCCCCAGGAGGCACTTTCCTCAAACAGTAATCATTATGTTATGCAGGATGCTGCCGGGCAGGGTTGAAAATGGAACTGGAGCCAACGAGCGGAGGCATACCGTCCTTGGGGTGCACAGGCTCAAACAAACGGGAGAGCCATCGAGGGGATCGGGAATAAGAGGAGAAAAAGAAAATTTTTTGATCTTTTGTACTCCCCGGAGAGACATCGATCCTGGAGTCCCATCAAGGTTTCTTGTGGAGGGTTAAGTAAAACACAGACATCAAAGATCAACTTGTTTTTCTTTGCACCCTCCTCCGCGCACGCCTTTCCTACACCCACTGTTCTAAGGATTCTAAAACATCAATTTGAATAAACTTTAAAGAGCATTTGTGAGAGGCTAGGAGAGTGAAAAAAAAACACTTAAAACGAGTAGCGGCAGGATGCGGCTAATGGCCGTCTGATCAGCCAGCGTTTCATCTGCGCCACATTATCTCCAAATCCAATATTGGTTCTTCAAACGGCGGAAAAAGAAAGGGCTGTTGTGTCTAAACTCTCCTGCTATTTACGTACCCAGCCCACTCCTAGTTGGTATTCCACTCCTGTGATCGGCGACTCCTCTGTGTCTCCTCAATCCCTGCCAAAACAAGCCGTAATATATAGAGAGCTAATGCACAGACACCGATGCCGGGTGAAAAATGACAGTTTCACTGTATGTTAGAGGCTTGTCTGTCAATACACAGCCAGTCTTGTTATTGACTCTGACAAATTCCAGGATGCAACTGATAACGGCTTGACAAATGGGCCCCACTCTTCCTCCTGCAACAGCCAATGCATCTCCCCACGTCCCCCTGTCTCCCGCCTCTATTAGATTCCATTATGTGATATGATATCACACCTTGGCCGAGTACAACTAGGAAGTGCTGGTGAGAACAGAAAGGCATTGTGGGTATGATATGGATATCCTGTGCTCTGCCGAGGAGCATAGAGAGAGATCCAAAATCTCCAGGTCAAATCTAAAAAAACGATTAGACGTCACACCTGTCACTTATTATGAAGCTGCATGCATCAGTTTCATTGCTGAGATGTTGACTCTGCAGGGCAAACAGCCGAGGCAAGAAACATGAGCGCTCAAATAAATCCCAGGGTGGACTCGATGACTAACTCTAACTTTTGGACTTCTAGAATGAAAAACCAAGGTGATCATAAAGCATGGTCAAAGATGGAACAAGAAGTAAAAAATCTAGTTTGCAGTTGCATAAAGAGCAAGAAAAAATCCAAGTCAGGACCAGTTGGGATGGTTGGATGGGTCCTACACGGGACTTACCCTCTAGAGACCAGGTTTACCGTCCTGTTAGTGACCAAAAGTCGAGAGTTGATTTGTTTGTTTGTTGTTTGTCAGCAAGCTTTTTTAAAAAAGTCTAACCATATGTTGCATGTAACTTATTATCGCTAAACTACTCGTAAAGCCCTTAATGTGCAAAACCGACCCTAGAGGGGTTGGTAGGTAGAGGATCATAGTTTGAAGCCACTGACCAAACTGCCATATCTGACACGTCGGGCTCTACAATTCTCCTGCTCGCATGTATCATCACATTTCTATGTAACTGTGAGTGAGGACAGATAGGGTGCTAATCAGTCATTTTACCACCAAGTAGTTTTCAAGCTAATATAAGTCAATTAAGTAGCAAATTGTTAAGTTTTTTAAAGAAAAGTTTACGTGACAATGTTGCCTTTGGGATGCAACGCTTATCCTACCCTTGACACTGAGCTATTGCTTCAGTGCCAGAACCAATCAAGTTCACAATCCCACTGTGAGACTGTGTTTCCTTTTTCCTCCATGTGTGTTTATCTGAACAGAGTTAGTTAGCACCTGTTAGAGCCTGCTGGATCCACAGCAAAAAGGAAGTCCCCAAAGAGACACCTCCTCAGCAACTGTTCACAGATGCAAACACTTGGAAACACGCAGACGGAATGCAGGGCTGGTGTTACCAATTAGGGCACAGCTATCGTCACACTAGTAGCTCTCCTTTACAAACCATCATCACTGTGGGGGTAGAATAAACACATGCCCGCAAAAGAGAGCGAAGAAGTGCTTCCAGCATTTATTGCCCGGTCAGCGAACAGGAGAGTCATTCGGCACCTTGTGGTTGAACGGGAGAGTGTTAGGTGTTAACAGTGTCAGCCAAAATTAATGGCCATAATATGTTACAGATGTGGCTTTTGTTTTGTGAGGGTATGTACACAAATCATATTAATGTATGTAATGTAATGTGCAGCGCTTCAACACCGTTCAGTGCGGTAAACTGCAAGGGACAAGTTGCATTACCCAATCAGCAAGAACAGAAATCAGGAGGTGTCTAAGAATGTATTGATACACCTGTCTGATCATGTATATGGTCAGAATGAGAGAAAGAATTAACCAAAATGTGACAGATAAACAAATTGTTTCTTAAATAGTAGTAATTAGCGAGCCGATAAAATAAGCTGAAGACGACATTAGATGTTTTTGACCTATCTGAAAAAATGTGGCACAAGAAAGAATTCCAGCTAAACTGACCTTTCCTGAAAAAGACAGACAAAAAAAACAACCCACTGTTGTCCGTTTTCATATGCAACAGTGATGAAATGAAAATCCCGGGCATTAGCCACTAACGCTTGCACATGCACTCATGGGTCTCACATGACCTTTCAGACTGGTGGCCCAGAGGCACGACAGCTTTAGAAAGAGGCATGCTAATGTTAGGTGTGGCTCGTTCCCCCTCGGTGCTACTTAGCACAGTGTGATGAGAGTTCATCTCCTTCACATCCTGCGTGTCGCTGTCGTCTGAGAGCGAGTACAGAAATAGTCTTTGTCACCAACCCACCCAGCAGGGCACCTTTCACACACCGTGTCCAACAAGCCTGGATGGAGGCGCCAATATGTGTGCCAATGTGCGTAGCTTCGCGGGGTGCATTGTGAGCCTCGGAGCTCGTGTCTGTGTGTGCCTGTGAATTTCTTTTACGGGTTTTAATAAAAAATGCCTCATGCTGTCAACAACATAACCACTAAAATATCATCTTTTTATTCCCCCAAGAGCCTGGCGAAACAGTCGTGAGCTTCTCCGTGTTTTTACAAATAATGAGTGGCATTTAAATTAAAAGGACAGTGACCGTTTGTCCTCTCACTAATTTTACACATTTTAATCAATGAAATGGTTAATTACCTTGCTTAGGCAGGCAGCCCCCATGATGGCGGTATGGCACAGTATCAGTGCCTTTTGATTTCTCTCTGAAAGTGCTTGTGTATGTTCTCATTTTTATTGCATTTCACCAGTGTAATCTGAACGGGGCCCCAAACTGTGCACAAAACTCAAATGGGAAAACATTCAGCGCAGTGCCAGCTCAGTATGGAATGATACACTGGAGCAGAAGAAAAATGATCTGTGAGGGTGAGGGAAGCAGCAACAGATAAGAGGATTACTCCATTATTATCTACCCCAGGGGCCGTTACCCCAGAGCAGAGGAACACTGTTCAAAAGGGCAGGACCTTGATTTTTTTCCCCGACATGCTCACATGGTCTGAGCGAGGCAGAGTTTGCTACATGACATACTATCCCGCTCTGCACAGTGCAAAGACATGTTTTTAGCCCAAGCTCAAATACAGCATCCTGAGGTGTGACCTTGCCCTCCCTCTAACCTTCGTCCAGAGACACCAGATGGATGGACTTGATATCTGGCTTAGAATTTGAGCTTGAGTGTAATTTCAACAATCTGGGGATTTTTAAAAAATCAGTTTCGTGGGCAATTCGCTTGAGAAACGTAGCCCGAAAATGCCTGGACTGGATTCCTCACGAGTTAGGTCGTGCTTCTAGAAGGCGGAATGGTTATGCAATTCTTTTCCAATAGAATAATAACACTGTAAAGTAATTATGCTCCGTACGTAGAAATGTTTGATATGAGGAGGCCAGAGGTTTTTTTTTAAAACTGTGAGGTGAGTTGAAGGGAGAAAGAGACTGTGTGAGGTAAAATGCAACTAAGGCACTTTTATGCCCTCGATGATGAAGATGTCATGATTCTGGTTGTGCTCCTGTGGTTTCCTGTTTTATTTTGAAGTTTTGCCCTTGTGTCGTGTTTTGCTTCTCATTTTCCTCCCATTGCTTGATTTGTCGCTATTTTTCTGTGTCCACCTCTGTTCCACCGTGGAGGACATCATGTTCCTGTGTCATCCAGTGTTTCTGCCCTTTTTTTTTTTTATTTATTTATTTATCTTTTTATAGTTTTTGGCTTTCTACTTTGTATTTTGGAGACTTTCGCTTCTTGGTTGTTTTTGGATTCTTGATTGTTGGATATTCAGCTTTTGTGAAATAAAGCTCACCTTGCCCTGCCTCCGTAGCGTGTTGCATTTGGGTCTTTGCTTTATTTTGACTAAACTGTAACAGAAAATTCATAAACCCCAGAGTAACAAAAGTCGGAATAAGTGAAATCTAAACATGCAGATATTACACACATATTTTTAGATTCAATGTATGTGTTTACACTTTCTGAAGTAATCATCTCTGATGTCAATTATAGACAGATAAAATATACTCCTTATGTCTCCAGATGTTTTCATCAGGATCCAATGAATCCATTGGTAGTTGTCTGCAACCTCCATGGGTGCGTCTCAAAGAGGAAATGCTAATAGCTAATTCAACACATATAGAATAAAATGTTAAAAAGAAGGAAACATCACCCTTCGTAATTCGCTGGGGAGCTCTCATTCTGTCTCATTAATGCTGACACACATCTCGCCGCACAACTGTGTTTTGCAGTGAAACTTGAATGAGGTTTGTGTGGGCAATCAAGGCATGGCTCTTCCTTCAGTCTGAACAAAGACATCAAGAGTGTTGTCTCCACGTCAGGACTGAAGCGATAATTACTGTCATTCAAGCAGAAAGCTCCATAGCACAGGCGGGGATTAATGTGTGCGAGATAGTGACTGTGTCTTTATGAGATAAACTCACACCAGCTGTCTGAGGCTTCATTTCAGAAAACCGCAACTGTCTTTCTACTCCAATTTAAACGTACTTGCCTCTCGGACACGGTTGTGCCCTGGCTAGGCATCCTCTCTGCTACTTGAAATTTCACTGTGATGTGGCGATGTTCAGATGTTTACGTCCTGATGCATTTCAGAAGAGTGAACAGATAGGGCTTTAGTGTTTTTTGCTCAAGGATATTTTGAGAAGACATATTGTTGATGGGGGAACATTAGAAGTTGTGTAGGCTCCTAACTATCCCCTGAACCATTAATAAACATTTGGATTGTAAGCGTTTACCTGCTGTGTGCAGGTGCTGCTTCAGTGTGTTCGTTTGTGGCCGCAGGGGCTTTGTCAGCTTGGCATTTCAGAATTCCCCTCAAATAATTAGGAGACCCTGTCTTATCCCTGATGATCTAAAATAGTGCAAACTACTCTAAATGTAAAATTAAATATATATAAAAACACAATAATAAATACAAGTTTGTCACTATTTTTTCATGTTTTCTGATCTCCCTCCACTGTATTCAAGATTGGTTCAGTTATTGCAGTAAAACTACTTTGTCAAGGTTGTTAGGATAAGAAAGAAATTTGTGTTGACCAGTTTGAATAAAACAATGAATCAACAGCCCTTCTCTTACCCGTCAATACACCGTGACTTTCGTCCATAGACAGTATAACAAGTGGACGGAGCTTCCTGGTCTGAAAAGTTATTTTTGTTTTTCTTGTGAGTACAGTCCCAATATGCGATCGTTCAAATTCAAGATCTTAAGAAAAAGCAATTCAATTCAAGTCCAGTGCTGGCACAGACAAGCGGGTGACAAATATTAACCCATTCAACAGCCAAACACTGATCCCACCTGACCCTTTTCTGACCTTTACCACAACAGTAGATTAACCCCTGACACTCCTTGCATTACTGTAACTTGATAATCCGTTTAGCACCAGCGTGGGACTATGTGCTGCATGTCCAAATCTCATCATGCAAGGAGAACAATGGCTTTTTGCTGATGGAGCAAAACCTTTCACCATGTTGGATGTGTCTTTGAGAAATATATTTCAGTTCCAGGGTTACAGTTTTCATATATTCAGTCCAGTCGACATCAAAACTGACTCCGAGCAGGATAACTCACCCTTCTCGTGGCCATTAAAGCACTTTTTCTTTCTCGTTTTTGTCTTAAAACATAAGCAGTCAGCGCAACCCTGAACTTGTGCTCTGGAGAATGCTTTAAGTAATGACTGCCAGAGCTGAAAAAAAAGCAACAAGAGCCCATCTAACCCTGTTTTGAGTCTGTGTCCTTACAATTGTGTTGGACTGTAAAGAGAAGTGCAGCGACGCGCGCTGTAAAAACGTTTTGGTGTAGGGGGAAAGATACGGGACATGTGAGCGCTATTTGCGGAAGCCGCTCTCTCTCCATCAGCCCTTCCACGGTGATGAGCAAAACTCTACTCAGTTTTGTGATGGGACATAGTAGCAGATGTATGATTGAGGTCCACTGAAAGGAAAAGAAAAAGCTCGCCTGCTTGCTAGCAGAGAACCTTGCTGAAAGATAAGTATGCAGTAGGTTGAGAGTTAAAGCTTTCGAGCTCAGGAGCTCGTGTGGGCCATCAACAGGGAGGCAAAAGACAAACACATGCAACTGAGCGCACTTGGGAGCAATGCATCGAGGAAAAATTTCCTTTTCCTCCTTTTACAAGAAAAGTGACCTTTGCCCTGTGGATGGCTCTCTGTCCTATTTCTTCATTAGCACACGGCGACAGACAGCCACCACACACAAAGACACACAGAAAGGCATTTGCAATTTCTCTCTAAAGCGACCCTCCTAATACACATGCAGGCGCTCACTGTCCAGCAGTCAATATTTTCTGAAGGATGGCCTCCCTCGAGAACTAGCAGGCAATCTGTGGGGGGGGGGCAGCAATGAAAGGGCCTGTGATTGCATTCGACCGTAGCCCTTACAAAGCTGTCGTACATCAAATGCCAACAGATAAAAAGCCATCCGCGAAGAGTTAATCAGCAGAGTAGCTTTCAGGGCCACGCTGCAATTTGTCTCAATATCATGGAAAAGATGACAGGCTCTCATAAAAAAAAGCACAAATATAAATAAACCTAAGCCTAAATACACAGCCGCATTAGTGTTTCATGTAGCGCTCGCTGCGATGTTATCTCTGCCGCCCCACAGCTGCACGTGATGCTCTGCTTTTATCTTGTCGTTTACCATTAGTGCCCGACCTTGAGAGTGAGCTAGGTGTGTGCTTTTTTTTTTTTTGTCTGCTTTTGTAGATGCGTGTCAACCACTGAGTGCATTGATACCCCCCCCTCGCTCCCCTCTCATTTCGCTGATTCAGTTGGGTTTGAGAGGCTGACCAATTTGCATTCTGAGTCACAGTGGAAATGCCTGTACAAGAGGCTGCTCGAGCATTTTTGCATAAGCGCAACCTCACACCTGATGGGGTACGTCGGCATGATTCTTATGGAGTGGCGCGCTGGGCGAGAACGAGCTTTAATCACGACGGCTGTTAACCCCTGACTCCGACCCCCTCGTACCAGTCTCCACGTTTCAATCAAGTTAATACGCTGGCCCCACCAGTGACGAGGCAAAAAGATCAATGGAGGAACAAGGTATTTAACTCGGGCAAGAGGCTCGCCAAATACTCCAAAACGCAGAGTGAGCCACTTGAAAGGCTTCTGCTTGAATGACTGTTCCAGGGATTATCCACAGGGGAGACTACTGAACCACAGTGTCCTTTAATCTTGCAGTTAAAGTACATATTTTCAACATTTTTTATTTCAAGCACCAAAAATATATACTTATCTTGATATTCTTGGCATTCTGGGACATCTTTTCCCTTTTTGTGGTTTAAAATTGCAGCAAACAATATTATAGGCTCAAATGGACAACTAACACGCAAACAATAGGCCTTTTTGTGTTACTGCCAGCACCTCGAAATTAACTCCTTAAAGGTGCAATATGTAAGAATTTGTCTTAAACATGTTCAAGGCTCCAGAATAACAGCTCGGACGTTATGAGGTCTATGTATTGTGTTCTAATGTTTAGCATGCTAACAAGTTAGCCCCAGTCTGAGCAGGTTCAGAGTTCCCGTGCTAGCAGAGTGAGCTCCAGACACGGGCCACGAGCTGCATGGCTAACTGAGCTAACTAGCTAAAGGCAGCTACAGTTGGCAGCAGTTAGTGTTTTCTCTGGTAATATGCTGCCCCCTATTTGTTGGGAGTATGACTTCAACAGGTGGCCAGTTCTTACATACTGAACCTTAATCTCCTTTTTTTTTTTTCTTACTGTTTCTAAATTGTCCTAGTTTCCAAAATGCCACCAGGTTACTGGAAAAAACAGCAACATAACATTGTTGTAGTATCAACCAATAATACCAGCAGGCTATTTCAAGAAAAACAATATGGCGGTAGAAATTAAAAACTCTAAATTATCTCTGCCATTTGAAAATGGAGACACATTTAAAAAAAAAAAAAAAAAGCAAATAACTGAATTTTGCCTGACTTTTAGAATATCACTGGCACTGTACACTGTAAGGATTTTCAAACTGGATTTCGACATTATGGTCCATAAAGCATGTGCATGAGAATATCAAAAAATAGTCACCATATTGTAGCACTCTTTCATTAAATACCAGCATGAATGACTGAACTCATTCTGCTGAGAAGGCAATCTCAAACTTTCGAGTCTCTTTTGTGTCTGACCTATTTACAGCCCTAGCCGCAGCTAACCTGCGATTATTATTGGAAGTCACTTCTGCTCCTTGCATACAGTTAGCATTTGTATGCCACCCACACTCTAACCTTGTTTCGGCTCTCTTTGGAGCAGTCCAACCACGTTGGCAGTGGACAGGCTCGATTATGTTCAAGGCTGAAACATCCCGGGGGTAGAATTCTTCATCTCTACCTGGAAATCTAGACGGTCCTTCCTTTGCTCTCAGGACACGTCGACCCAGACCGTCAGCATCAATTCTGTCAGTCTGCACTGACACAAGCGTCTGTCGCTATCCATTTACCTGTACAATGAAGACAGGGCACAGCTCCACTGTAAATATTAGACTTCCCTATGTGGATATGCTCATACAGCGCGTACGTCCACACTGATAAAACGGTGGCTGTGTGTGTTTTTAGTGGCCTGCGAGGGTAGAAATGTTGGCTTGTTACTGCACTGCTGCACTGTATCACTATTTACTCTAAGTTCTGTCTTTTTTTTTTTTTTTTTTTATCTATCTCTGCGTCCGAGCCACCGAGCCAAATACCTGTGAACACTGATCCTGATTTGATATTTCAAAATCGGATTCTTCACACTCCGCACATAAACATGCGCCTCCAGCCGCGGATCCCAAAGGTACCGCGTCCTTGGGAGATCGAAGTATCGTCGAGCTGTTCATCAGACATCTGCTAAGCGCCTCATCATGAAAGCGCCGAGGTTTATTCCCTCGTGTTGCCTTGCCAAGAACAACTGGCAGGCGCCAAGAAACCTTCCACTCCGCCACCAAGGTTAGGTGAATGACAACGCTGAGTTACTGAGACGCGAGAGGAGGGAGGAGACAGCCATAGGGGGAATAAAAATAGGAAAGGTATGCTACAGTCACGTCCATCTGTATATTCTTTCCCCTTTCTCCTGTGCCTTTTTACTTCCGTTGTGTTTCTGGAACTCCTAGAACTCCTCCTCCTAGCTTTTTTTCGCCCACACATTTCCCCTCTTAGGTTTTTATTTCTCTGTTTGTTTCTGTCTCAAAACACTTGCAACACAAAAAAGAATTGCCTTTCTCCCCTCCCTGCCTTACTTGAATATCCCTGTCTCTTTCTCTCGCTTCAGCAAACAGGGGAGCCAATGCTGTCTCCGCAGTTTTAATCGCCGGGCGATGAGCAACCTGTGCCGCAAATAATCCAAACGAAGGTCACTGGCCAGCCCAGAAACTCAACCCAGCTGCCCTCTATCTCTTAAATTCGATCCACATCTTTTCACCGATTTTTGGAAGAGGGGGCGCAGAGGAAAGAGGATAAATATATGCGCAAAAACTTGGCCATCCCACTTTAAACAACTTGAGAAATCAATTGCTAAATGTTTTCTGGATATTGCATTTCCCCAAATTGCCTCGACAGTGATTGGTGGCAATCAACCGCAAAACAAAAAAATACATGTGTGATTGCCATAAGAACGTCATGCAAAGGTGTCTAATAATTCAAATTGATTGCCTAGTGGAGCTCACAGTTACAGACGACAATCAGCGTCATGTCTTCAGATTATCTGCTTTTCAGCGAGAAAGACATTTGCATTTAGGGCAACGAGCTGTTCCTTTCTAGATTGATTTACAATGACTGTAGGAGCCGGAAAAACCCTACAGCACCACTGTTACAAATAATATTTCAGACGCCCATTGGTCTGAGCCACAGTGGCACTGAATGAATTGTTACGCAACACCTACACTTTACCTTGAAAATATATTTATGTGAGCATGACATTCTCTTTTCAATAGGAACATTTTTTGACATATAAAGAGAAGGGAAAGGTATCAAGACAGGAAAAAGGAGGAAAAGATATGATGTACTTATTAAAGAGACGTGTTGAGGTTTCTACAAAAGACATAATGTAAATGTGATATGATGGGTTAGTTATTCATGAGGGGATTGTAGGCAGGCTCATTGTATTGATAGCATCCGTTTTACGTCGTCAGAAACATAATAAACCTTTGATGTGCTTTGCAAATTTTTTCAATACACTTTGACAATAACACAAACAAGACAACGCACAAAAACGCTGAGTGAAGCGGACTGTAAGCCCGTGGTGTTTTAGTCGCATCGCTTGCGTTATAGCAGAGTCACTGCACGCTGACAAGCTCTTGTTCACACAGCTTTGAGCAATGTTCAGCGATGTTCTCCATCCTCGACCCTTTTAGAAATGTCGTTTGGCCATCGCCTTCAAACTTTAAAGAGTGAGCAATGCATCTGCGACAACAAAGAGCTTCTTCGTGAGTGCAGCGCTTTTCGCATCACCACCTCCTTCTGTCGTTCAAACGCGTGGATGATTTTGCATTTCTAGTTTTTGATGACCTCTGCATGTAATAAAAGTACATCTGCTGCAGAAACTTCTGTTAAAGTCATTGAAATGGTTGTTTTAACTTGCACTTCCCCATAATAATCTTCATTGTTTCACGTACTAAAAACAAAACGAAACACTATAATTAAACTTTACAAGAAAAGCTAAAGTCATAATTCTGCTCATCATGTTGTAACTCACAGCCACTGTCTCTATTTCAACTAAGAAAACATTTAACAAAATGAAACACTTTATTTGCCAGACCAGTTGGAAAGAAGGCAATGACATATAGAGGGGTGTTTTTCGTTGAGAATATGCTGTTCAGTGAGTCTGATTATCTGCAATATGTAAAATGGACAGCTGGGCTATGACCATCTGGTTTGATGCATGCTGAAATACTGAAGTTAGTGTGAATAATCTTGCAACAGCTTAGTTTTTCAGTCAAAGTTTGCGAAATGATCAGGTATGCGTAAAATCTTTAAATGCCACAGGTTACGCAAAAGTACCAGTCATGGTGTACTGAGATGGCTGAGGGAATAAAATCACCTGCAATAAAGGGCCTCCATAGACACATACAAGTCGGTAATTGCACAGTGTGCACGCGTGCATCATACATTTAATTTCTACTTGTTTTAATTCACAGAATCATCAATAACTGACAGTCCAGTGAGAACAGATGTGGTCCTCCTCAACGGCACAATGTCAAAGAATCCATTTTCACTAAGAATATATTAAGCTGGGCCATACTTCATTTGAAGGCAACTCTAATCACCACCAGGACACAAAACTAATGGGCAAATTGCATTTAAAGGTCAGAAAACATTGAGATATTGTAATCGTCCCTGAAAAAGATATAAATGCTCTCTGGTTGTTCTGAAAAAAATCTGGCCAACTTTATGCGGTAAATAAAAATAGTGGATAAAGTCAAAAGTTCCGTTTTAGAGACGACTTCATGAACGGTCGTTTTGATGGCAGATGGTCCCCATTCAAAAAAACCTTTACATGTTAGATGACTTCAGAACTGACCCCTATTCAGCTTTTTTTTTGACTCAGTTGTAATGACTGTGCTGTGGGAGTACAGCCCCACAGGAGGGACAGTAAAGAGGACAAACAACTTCTTGTTTAGTGTCCAGCAGCTGACTTTAATTGACCTGTTACTCAGGGTGGTTTTATGTTTACCGACTCCATTCCATTTCTTTGTTTCTGTGCTCTACAGACACTGGCCACTGCACCCATTACATAACGGTAGATTGTGTGGTATGGAGTCAGGGTAGGTGGTCTAGAAGCGCATGTCAAATACATGAAAGACCAAGTAATCTATGACTACTATCTTGCCCCCAATCTAAACACAGCACTATCAATAATGATGGCCGAGCCTTAAACTCTGTCACAAAATCACAAAGTAAATCTGCACTGTGAAAACTTTAAATCCTGGTTTGGGGAATGATTATTCATCTCTTTGGTTTACTTAAAATAAATGCTTCACGTACTGGCAGGTGTGGCAAATGTTGGCAACCCAGAAAACGTGATTATAGATCTGCACCTTTGGACTGTCAGTGCAGCTTTACAGGAGCAGTAAATCCGGAAACAAGGAAAATGCCCTCATTATCTCAAACCCATGCCAGTTAAGCGCTAGGTGAAGTTCCGTAGTCCGGTGAACATTTCTGGAGCTTCACGGCAAAACAGCATTGCAGTGTTCTCTGAAACAACTGAAGTAGATGAGGACTTGTTTTAGTCTGGCTTGACCAGCATAATCCAAGAAGCCCCAAGACACCAAATTGATTTGAACAGATGCTATTTATGTCTTTTTTTATCTGGAATCTTCACTGTAGCTGCTAAGCTAAAAGTGTCACCTTGTCTGAAGTGGATGCACATGCTCGACCACATGTGATTATACATGTTTTTCAAGTCAATTTAGGATGTCTGGGGATCACCCGACAGGCTGTATGGAGCCATGTTATGCTTTTTCTGTTTTTTTTTTCTGTCCCCCATCTACTTCAGTTGTTTAGGAGAACACTGTGAAGCTCCAGCAATTTTTCATGGACCACAAAACGTCACGCTACTTTGAGTGGGTAACGACCTGTTCGCCGTTCATCATTCACAAACTGTTCCTTTTAGAAATGGGCAGCGTATCCACCATCTGTGGAATGAATACACTGAGTGTCCAGAGATGTATGGGCTGTAGGGTCAGGGATTCCCCGAAGGGGTCTCTGGCCCGTCGATACGCTACAGCCTTTCTGTTGGAGTCCAGGCTCAGGGACAAGCTATCCATCAGGCCTCAACTCACACTACATGAGGTAGAGAGAGAAAAAAAGACCAGGATGATTAATGTGCCTTCTGTGTGGTCAGTCTCTTTCTTCAGCACACACACACACACACACACATGCACACACACACACAAGCAGAGCCTCAGATGTGTTTGTGCTCTCGCGTCCAAATGAATGGACGTCAACACTGTAGACCAACCTCAGCAGGTGTTTGCACACAGGCAGCAACACGCACATGGACACGCATGTTCACCGGTCACCACAAGGCTATATTCCAGAGGATACGAGATGAAAAATGTCTGAGCTCAACTCTTTTCTTGGCTAACCTCTGTTGTGAATGGAGGGGTATTGACTCAAGAGCGAGGCAGCTAGCATTTATTAATAAACGTCCCTGCTGAACCGAGAGCCAACACAATGAGCCCACAGCCATCACACACACAGCTACCTCACCATAACTAGCCATCTGACTGGATCAGCCACTGAGCTCACAGGAACATATGAGGGGCTTAATTAAAAAGTAAAATGCTTATTTGGAGCATAATTCCTGTTTAATGTGTAATTCAGGAGTTAGTCTTTCAGATATGGGATTTGGTATTGACAAGCCGCACCGCGATAATTACGTTCTCCACAGACGAAACACATCACGTCCCAAGCTAATTTATACGGGAGTACAATTTAAAGAGAAGGGAGAAGAAAGAAGCCTGAGAACCCAAATCCTGTTACATCATGGCAACAATATTCTGGATGCAAGATTTAGGCTACTGTACATCCTACTGTACACTTCTCTAGCAATGCCGCCCCTAGAACATTTTATATTTGACGGGGGTCCAGGAGCCGGAAAATAAGAGCTCATCTGATTCCCTGTCCCCTTTTCAAGCTTTGTAGTCCGTGCGACTGGATGAATGCAACGAGCATCCGCTCCATTGTGAAAGAACAGGGTAGTCTGCCCATTAAAAGCTCCCGCACTCAAGCGGATTCATTTTTGTCTGGCCACAAAGGATGCCGACGAGCTCATAAGCCGCACATTAATATGACCACAGATCAATGGGGCTGCGAGCAGTCTGAAGGTATTCTTGATGGATTGGCTGGATTTACAAGGCAGCAGAGATGGATAGACGGAAGGGATGACTGGAAGACCTCACATTCTTTCAAAGTGCTAACTAGAATTATTGATGAGTGGAAGCAATTTATGGAGGACAGAGAGGAACAGATGAAAGGCCTTTGCTTCAGTCATGTACTGGAAATGCAGTGAGGGATCAAAGAAGAGATAATCACTATTTATTCGTGATTACCAGTGAGCCGCCACATAGACAGCACTGTGCAATGAAACACGCTATAAAAAATTATGTTTATATTGTGTGTATGGCGTTCGAGGTTCACTGAGATGAAAATGTTTTACACTGAAATATCTAAGTATATAACACAATAAATAAAAACAGAAAACGTCACATTTCAGTGTCATTTAAGGATTTGTTTTTCAATATTTTCCCCTTTTTACGTATTACAAGAAAGAAACACCTTGTTTTTAATTTGTATTTTTAAAAACTTAATTTTGAAGTTGCTTTTTTTTCCCAGTGTAATACTGCCTTGCTGCAAAAGGATATCTCCTCTTGTGGGACTGATGATAAGTACTGAACTGAATTAAAATGTTGTGGTTACATGACTCAAAGGTGTTGTCAAGACTTTCACAAGGTATTAAGCACAGTTCATTTAGAGCTGTTACGTTATTTATTGCATCATTATAATACACATATCTGGATGACAAAATTACAAACAATAAATACCAAACTGCATAGTCGACTACATATTAAAGCGGCTGTAAGCGTTATTTCTTATTAAAATAAGTGTTAAGCAATTCTATAATAACAGTCGTCACTGTTGTGTGTGTTTGCTCAGCGGCCTTGAATGCGCAGAGCGCATCATTATCCTGTTTAACAGCAATGGAGGAAGAAGGTACGATACAAATTCAAGCGCATCCTGTGACAGCTTATACAACCAAAGAAAGAAGAAAATAAAAAACAGGCTCTCATATAGGAGGGAGGGGATTGTTTACTGCGAAATGGACAGGAAGTTTGCTAAAACAATGACAATGACTAACTTGGAGTGAAAAACAGATTACACTTCAAAAACTCAATAATTACATCTCAGTGTGATTTGTGGGCAGATTTTTATACTTATTACAAGCAAGACAGACGCTGTATCTATTGTTTTTCATAGCTTTCTTTGAAGCGGCATTTTTCTAGTGGGTTTGGAAAGAACAAAGTGTTTGGCATGACAGCACAACACTGTCACAATAGAACTCAGCGTACGCATGTGTGCGCCGTGTTCGCTGAGCCATAAGATTGAGAAAAAGTGGGTGCAATTGTGGATGAAATATGGCTCTCTGGGTTCGTTCAGAAAAAAACAGTTAATAATGAAACAACCTTGAAACTGGATGAGAAACAACACTATGACATCTAAAGACTGGCCACATAATCAAGAATGTGTTAAAAGCAGGGTTTCTTTGTGTGGCTAATTCAATGCAAACAAGACAATTATCACATTACCAAAACCTACTGCAATGCTGCGATGTACATCCTCCCCTTTGTGTAAAGAAAAATAAGACTTTAATGACTCACTTTGCTTCCCTCCTTATTGCGAAGCACACACTTGTTCTTCTGTAAATTTTCTTTCCAGAGATCACCCGTCAATCAAACAGTGCCAGTGCTACTTTGACATCCTTTCTACTGGATTTCCTTGGATTTTTACCCTGGTCGGGCCTGTCGCAAGAGACTGTCGCAGTTTATTATTTCAAGCGAGCCAGAGTTGTGGGCATGTTTTGAACCGGCATAGAGTTTGACATATCGGAGTGAGTAATGAAAAAATATCCAGTGGTACCCGAGCTGGAGTGGTTTTTAGGACCATTCTGTCTGTTACTCTGTCGCGATCTGGGCGGGGCTCCGCTGGCCCCGGGCCCCGGACTATCAGTCAGGCTGATGTATAGGTCCACAGGGTACAAATGAAACCTGTCACAACAAGGGTAATGATGTCAGAGTCACTATAGCTCACCGCTGGAAGAGCAGATGAAGGGAGACGCAGTGATAGGAGCATGTGGGTAAGAGGAGAGGGTTGAGGAGAGAGAATGAGAAAAAAAAAGGGGGGGGAGGACACAGAGCTGAAAGTAAGGGGAGAAGTAGGGGAAAAGAGGAGGAGGGAAAGTAGGGTCGGTAAAAGGGAACGGACTCAAAAGAATAGGAAAAGGGGCTTAAAGGAAGTGGAGGTAGAAAATGAGAAAATAGAAAGAACTGGAGCACGGGACGGACTAGAAAGAGGAGAAGTGAGGGAGAAGTAGGCAGAGATTAAGAAGCCGAGTGGAGAGACGCGAACAAAGAGGGAATAAATATAGAGAGAGGTGAGGGTGGATAGATGAATTGAAGGGAAGGGGGAACAGAAAGTGACAAAATAAGAAACAGGGATGTAAAGACGGTGGCGTGGAGAAGGAAATGACATGAGCAGGGTGGGAGGTATGGGAGGAAGAAAGGGAGCGTCGAGAGGTTAGAGACATTCAAGGACAGAGGAGGAGGAGAGTGAAGGAAAGAAAGAGTGTAGAGATGAAAGAGAGGAAATAGAAGAGTAAGAATAGAGAAAAAAAGGTCTCCTTCTTGACCTTGAGAAACTCATTTAGACAAAGAAACCTCAAGTCAAGGTCCATCGACTAGTTTTTTAAAATTTTGTTGGAGCTCATTCCCGGTCGCTATTCAGCATTAATTGATTTTGTTGAACAATCGACCAGTCCTTCAAGATAACTGGCAATCCACATCGCCCCAGGAACACCCACTCCCCAGCCACTTAACCGATCCCATCTCTGCCACTGCGTATAAGGATATCTGTCGTAATTCACACAAGGGAGAGCCTTTAAAAAAAAGTAGGGATCCACTATACATATTGACAAATGTATTAACTCTGCCAAGGAGATTATGTTTTCACCCATGTCACCAATTACACAAAAACTACTGAGGGATTCCCATGAAAGTTGGAAGTAGGATGGGTCTCAGCCCAGAATAAACCCCATTAACCCCTGGTGCGGATCCGGAAAAAGGGATGGATGCAGGAGTTTGCTCTCACTTCTTTAACATAGCGTTTTTCTTTTTCTTTTGCATTTTCCTTAATTTCTAAGGAATGAATGCATGAATCCTGATAAAAACAAACAAACAAAAAATTGCATTGTATTGTTGTATTTAGGTGGCTGGTATCTATGGGTGCAGGGAACTGTTGGGCCTTGGTTGAGTTCTACGCTCTCCTGCGTCCCATTTTAGTGTTATCATGTATCAAAAACAATTATTGTCGATATAGAGCCAGTTATACAAAGCCAAATTGTTTCATCCTCAACACACTCCGACACATTAGGTGGCAGTATAGGGGAGTGTGTAGAAGTGTTCCATAACCTTTCACATGCTTATGACTAGGGGTGCACCGATCAGATATTAAGATCGGATATCGGCTCCGATATTGACAAAACGGCTGGATCGGGGATCGGTAAAATGAAACAGATCCACCGGCCGATCCAATTTTTTTTTTTCGCCGTCGCAGCACATCCTACGTCATTCGTCAGCGTCAGTGTGTCGCATGCTGGAAGAGCACAAGTTGTTGTTTGACCAACTCTTTATTAGTTTATTCTCAGGTTCAGCTGCTATGTTTTATTTTGTATTCCTGTTTGCAGGTCGTTACACTTACTCACGTCACATTTCTCCGCTGATTAGCACCGCCATCAGTTGTTAGCCTCACCGGTCAGCTGTTAGCCTAGCAACGCTAACTTTCAAACCGACGTACTCAATACTCTGTGGGCTGTCCATCGTTGCTCCGTTGGTCCTCCCTCCACCAAGACCTCGGGGTTATTCACCGCCGGGCTGCTTTGTCTCCTCCTCTGCTGCTGCGGTCTCCCCGGCTCGCAGCGATGCTAGATGGTCGCCCCCGCTGTGTGCACAGAGCCTCCAGACGCTAGTTTGTTTACAGACGGTGCTACTGACTTCGGTGCTAGTGTTCCCTCCGTGCTGACTGACAGGTGCCCCATTCATTCATTCTTTGTGTTGTTTGTTCCACTTTGTTACGTGTGTCCTTGGGTACCCTCACAGGCGCTGTATAAATTAAATGTATTATTATTATTATTATTATTATTATTATTATTATTATTATTATTAATGTTACACATGTTTACAATTTTCGGTAACTGTTTGATTATTTTGTCTTAGTTAGGAAAGTCTGGTGCCTTAAGTCCCTTTCACATGGTGGAAGGTATACAGTTTATTATTGATTCAACAACGGTATCGGATCGGTATCGGGTATCGGCCGATACGCTCAGTCCAGGTATCGGTATCGGATTGGATCGGAAAAAAAATGGATCGGTGCATCTCTACTTATGACTTTATTGTTGTTTAATAAACTCATGATTTGAGTAGAGAGTCCGTTCTAGGAAAACATGTCAGATCTTTAGCATTGACCTTAGCATTGAATATTAATGAAAGCTTATCTTTTTTTATCTTTTTTTTTTGTGGCATGTCTTGGTTACCCATGGTAACCCTGCGTTTAACATTACAATGATGTTGGCTAATTCCCCCGGCAAATTCTGCAGAAACCTGGACCGAGAGTGTCCATAAAGGGCTCAAAACGTGTGCGAGGGAGCCCTCCTGCACTTGACAGTTTGACAATGGGACAGCCATAAACCCTCACGGAGTTAACGGGAAGCGCTTTCTTGCATGAACTACTAAACTACATCTCTTTGAAATGAGGCTGGTCATTGTTTACGGGGAAGTCTTTCACGGTGACAGACATGGGGACATTCATCCAACCAGCTGAAACCTGCGTCCACTCTCTCTCTCTCTCTTTCTCTCTCCTCTCTCATATCACTGCATCTCTCTCGCGCTCTCTCTGATACCTCAACCTTTCCCCGTCTCTCTTTCATTCTCTCTATGTCCTCATCCTCCATTATCATTGACATCATCCTTTCTGCTGCACGCAAAACACACACACACACACACACACACACACACACACACACACACACACACACACACACACACACACACACATACACACACACACACACATACACACACACACACACACACACACACACACACACGCATACACAAACACGCTGGCTGCATGCTCCTCCCCTGCCTTCTCCTCTATGGCAATCTTGCTCTATCTCAAGACGTGGCCACTAATGGATTGAAAGTCTTGGAGAAGAAGCAACAGTCATTTAAAGATTAATGTCAGGCCTGGTATTCTGAAGGGCAGCGAGCCCGGACTCTGTGTGTGTGTGTGTGTGTGAGAGAGAGAGAGGGAGAGTCATCTCTGCAAAGATGCCCTCTTCATTATCAGCCATTAGGCAAACACTCAGAGAGGAAGAGGAAGTAAGAGAGAGGGTTAGCTGGCTGGCCCATGCAAGCACATATCACAGCTTGTCACTCCGCTCTCAAAGCGCACGACTAGATAGCCATTAAAACCAAGGACTTCCATCAATTAACATACCTTAATCGCTCATAAGTATGAATACGCTCTTCGCTGTCTTTGAAAGACGCCTCTTCACCGCAACAAACGTCCACCATAGCCGGCAAATTCCATCTGCTACTTAGGTTTAAAAGCTGGGTTATGTTGTAAAGCAATCATATTTTTTTAAAAATGCTGTTGATTTGTACAATTTGCTCGGAATAGTTTTCTAGTAGGAAATGTTATACATAAGCAGGAAGTGACACCGGCAATGAATAAGCACTCCAAACCAGAGAGAGGTAGACTAATCGCCCGTCTGTCTCCACCACAATGACCGCTGAGAGGGCGGGCGGGGGGGACTCAGATACTCTGCTCCGGTTATAATTCAGTAATGAGTTCATCCTCTCGTGAAGCCTCCCCAAGATCAGGTGCAAAAATGTTTAAACTGCATGTCAATAAACTCCACTGTTACAACTACACACTCGAACATGGTGTGGAGATAACGTGAACACGGCGCCTCGTGTTTCCAGTAAAGCTCAAATGTCCTCCATCCCTCCATTATATGAAGTTCTGATCTAATCCTAGCCCAGCGCACACTGCGTCAGAGGCAGGGCAGGTTGGCCGCGCTGACAGATATGTAGAAAGACAAACCCAGTTCACAATTTGGAGTGAAGCCTGCATGTTCCAACGTTGGTGGAGGGGCACATGTTAAGCAGGGGGTGTTGTGGTCGTCCCCCCTTGGCGATCTTGAGCGCTGTTATCTGCATTTTAGTTTTTCATTTTTATGTGTCAAACTGTAACTCTTCGGTATAAATATTACAGTGGAAATATCAGCGTGATCTAATGGGATGCCATGTTAATAGCACGCCATTTAGGGGCCAATCACACAGAGACTCTCCAATACAGGTTGGAAAAACAGTGTAGAGCGTGTGTGGCTGTGTACACACCAAACCACCATGTAATTATTTGGAAACACGGTGCTCGGAAAGGTTGAACATATTTCAACTTCCAAAACCGCTCGCAAAACTTGATCTGTAGAGGAAGAGGAAGAGGAGGAGGAGGAGGAGGTTTTTATGCGTTCCTAGCATTGCGTCTCTGTGTGATCTGCCCCATTTTTTGCATTGGGTCTCACATTTAAAGCTTTTGCATGTCATGTAATGCCATCTGTGTTATGAGTCTGAGGCGCGTGGGAAAGGAAAAAGCAGTTGTTCATTCTTATATGCAGGTAAGCTTCGCCGTCATGGTAATAATAATAAATATGTGGTTAACATTGTAAAACTATCCAGAGGAAACCCATGCAGACAGAATGCACACACACAGACACACACACAGACACACACAGACACACACACACACACACACACACACACATACACACACACAAAAACAAAAAGCGAGCCACTAATGTGAGCAGACAGGACCATATTTTGAGGCGCAATGTGAGACACAGTTTCTTAACTGTATAAACTGGCAGGGCAGACTTGTGGTTGGAAGTCACATAACTGGCACATCACATTTCATTTTTAGAACAGCCAAAACATCCTTGAGCAAGACACCCAACCTTCGACTGCTCACTCTTGTTCAAATCTCTCTGAATAACAACAGTGGAGACAACAAAGCTCTGCAGGTCACGCTGAGATCAACAATAAATGTTCCAACCTGTAATTTTCTATTTCAGGGAGTCCTTGATCAAACCCTTTGATTGTTTAGCCTAACACATCAGTGCTGAACATGATTTACAATGGGGGTGCATGATGAAGCTTTAATATTAAGACAAGAAAACCCTGTGATGGCCGGGAAGGCTGGGGTTGGTAAGAGTGGACGAAGCAGCATGAGCGAGCTAGACTTTAAAAGTCCCTTCAGGCCTTCCTCCAAAGACACATGAACGCCCACCACCACTACGTTCAACAAGCTCTTTTCGATTGTTTTATTCAAATACATGCATAAATACACAACTCCATTAGATGCAACAATCCTATACACACAAGCAAAATATCTGTTGCGAACAGCTACGGAACGGCAGCTAACACCTAGCATTATAATAATGAATGTAAACGAAAAAACACTCTTGCTCTTGTTGGTACTCACCGCTGTCAAGCAAGCGAGTATTGAATGATTGTAGAAAGATTTCCTGCACTTTCCCTGCCATTCTTGTGTGACTAGCTCGCTAATAGCTTCGGCGATCTATTTGCCGAGCCTCGTGGAGTGCTCTGGGAGCATTTCATGCACAAGGGTGTAATCTCTAAGATTTCAACCTCATTCTAAAATGTAGCAGTCAGAGGAGAGATAATTTGTGAGGCTATTGTCCCGCAGTGTCTCCCGATCAATCAACAGCCGAGGACTTTATTTATTTGTCTCTCAAGCGACCGATCATTCCAATTCTTCCCGCACTGGAAGTGGAGGATGGACTTGCAAATAAATTTTGATATTCAACGGCAAAGTAATCTGAGGCGCAGCCACTGAAACACACACACACACACACACACACACACACACACACACACACACACACACACACACACACACACACACACACCAATACACACAGCAGACAGAGAAATGATTATAGCAGTAAATACAGCGCACAGCCCACACATGCACAAACAGAGGTAATGTATACGCATATGAATGCACAAATGCACACACAGATAGCGGTACGCGAGTATCTAAAGGACAAAGAACCAACACAGGCATGAGCATCGCCCTTCAAACACACCTTCCCCAGCCTGTGTCAAATAGCAGCCTTTTATTCAATCGAGCCAACTGCCCCTCTGAATATCTGCGCTCGTCCACGCCGCAGAGAGAGACACTTTGAACATCTGCAGCGGGTGTTCCTGTGAAGCGTGGGAAAAAGCAGCCGCCCGAGCTCTGCTAAATATTTAATGGAGCTGTCTGATGGTTATAATCGCTTTTTAAGAACAATGGATGAAAACAGAGGCCACCGGCAGAAGGCCACGCCAGAGGTTAAAGCCAAGTCTCTGAGTGACAGAACAGGTTGGTCAAAGGGAGTGGAGGTGGAGAGGGATGAAAAAAAAATGGAGAGGCTCTCAGAGCGATAGAAAATACATGACAGCCAGGTGAGTATCAGTGTTAAGCGAGTCTGGCGTTTGACCCAGGGAAAGTATATAGGGTCCCATGGCAGCCTGTGCACTTAAGAGCTATTTCTGGAAGGCGACATACAGAAGGAGGTCTACTGTATATACTTGAAAAGCAGTGGTGTTGTTGGAAAAGATCAGCTACGCGGCATGTGAAGCAGGTTCTATGATGTTTAAACTTGCAATATAGAACTGTTCTACTTTAACTTTTTATGAAGTAAATGCTGATTGCACAATGCAAGGGCTTTAGAATACGGACACCACATGTTTTAAGACTGTTTCTCAGTAAACCTCTCATTCGCTCTGCACATTTAAGTAGACCTTGGGTGCCACCGGGTACCCAATGCCCCGTGAAGCAGGCTAAATTTAGATTCAACCCTATCTGCTTTGAAATCTCCATTATGGACTTAATGAATGAAAAGACTCTCCACCCTGACTCCAACCCTGGCTGTAGTTACCTGTTTGCACAAACAAATAGTTAGATGGGCAATAGTACTCTCATATCACAAAATAGTACAAATTGCACCTTTAAACTGTGTTATTACTTCATATGAGATTAGCACAATTTTATGGTACCTACATGCTATGTTGTTCTCTGTTATTACAAAGTGGTGCTGATCATTTCTTTATGTAAATTTGGAAACAAATGCAGTGTAATACTGAGTACTACCACTTTAAAACGCGTGTGGTTTTGACTGACAATATATTTTTGGCCCACATACGTACTGCTCAAGTTTGTTTATTAACAGCACTATCAGCAGGTTGGTTACATCCCGCCTTTCCGAAACCCCACTGTTCCGAACATAGACTTCAAATCATCGTAATGGCGGGTTTTCCCTTTTTTTGGAGTATAGGGGAAACCCCTCCATTCCGAAACCCCCCCACTCCGAACTAACCCTAACCTTAACCCACTTCAGAATTGTGCGAGTGCGGCTGGAAGTGGGGATTTCAGCACCACGGATAGCGGTGTTTAATTTCGGAACAGCGGTGTTTTGGGGGGAGGGTCGGAACAGCGGTGTTTCGGAGTGGGGGTGTTTCGGAATGGAGGGGTTTCGTAATGGAGGGGTGTCGGAATGGAAGGCTGTCCCCCAGAAGGTTGGTTTGGAGGTGACGGCCATAAAAAAGTCTGACATCAACTGTGCTCAAATTAAACTCCCTGGCGTTTGGTTTGTGGCACTCAACATGCCAAAAACATGCATTTGAAAAAGGTTCAAAGTCATCTGCAGCACCGGTTGTTAAAAGTTTAATTGAAAACCAAAGTGAATTTGCCATCTGCCCGTCTCCTGTCAGTACTGCCTCTTATGGCTGGCAGTCATGGATGAAATCCACCTGCTCATGACCGCGCTGAAAACGGCTGAAAAACACTGAAAAACACCCAGTTTTGAGGCAGAGAGGTATGGGTCAGGTGGCTATCTTAACAAAAATCTGTGAGAAAAATGTATTACTTTCATTTTCAGGGCTGAAGTGCCTGAACATAAGAAGGACATACGGAAGTGTCAGTCAAACAAAACTGTTCACGCACCGCGGAGCAGAGGATGAGGGCAGAGAGCTTTCCTCTGCCACGTTCATCTCTGTGATGTCAGATGGATGTACAGATAGCGCAGTAATGGAGGAGGAAGTCGAGTGCAGAGTTGGGCGGGTTGATTTAGCTGGTTTTAGAGGCTTCCTCCAGCGAGACAGCGTAGACATTATTGTAACAGTGATGCCATAGGATCAGCTGTATAACTTATTTATCAAGCGTAATTAATGATCTAAACATTACATAGAAAGGCCTGTAATTAATGGGGATGGTTTTGGTAACATATCAGTACTTTTGTCGTTTCAATTCCATATTACACATCTTTTTTCTTTAGAATGTATTTAAAATACAATGTGCACATTATTTAAACATGACTGAGAACAGATAGGGATACTAATAGTAGGTCCTTTCTGTTCAACTAATGATCTTTAAACATTTATCACAAATCTAAAATCTATTCTACAAAATGTAAACTATTCAGCATAGAAAAATATCTCTATTTTTCCTTTCTTTTTTTTTTTTTTTTTTTTACATTTGTACAACATGTACCAGTCTTTGCATGAACTCTCATTGTTTTGTTTCCCAAACTGAGTCGTTATTGTTTAGTCGAGATCTTCATTACATAATTTACGAGGCGAACGTATAAAACTTTTGAAGTCACAGCCGAGGACGAGAGCGAGTGCGAGGGGGAGGGGGGAGATAACGGGGAGATGTAAATAACCAGACAAGGAGCTCTGAGGAAGGGAGAAAACAACACAGGCACTCAGTGGGGAATGGGATGGCGTTGAGCTGGAGGACAGGCAGAGAGGGAGCTTGAGGAAACAGACAGAAACAAAAGCACAGGAGGGAAAAAAAGGGGACAGGACACAGAAGAAAAAATGAACTCAGTTGACAGGTAGCAGAAGCAGGCAGCCAGATAAGCCGCTTTTTTTCCCTCTTCTCGGTGTCAATTAAAACAGCGCTATGCGAAGGTACACAGGAGGAGAAGGAAGAGCGGGAGGATGTAGTTGAGCTGAGGTTGCAGAGAGGGCGACATTTTCGGCTCACCCTGCCTCTCCGCTGTCCATCTCTCTGAGTGTTTTAAGAGCCCACAGCCTGGCCACTGGTGCTGCACTGAACTGCTTTTCTTTTCAAACACTGGCGACTGAATGCAGTGACCTAGCCTCCCCCGCTGACTCACTGACCGTAAACATGGAGGGGGTGTTGACATGGGAAGAAAACATGCCTTCCATCTCAGGGAGGATGAATCAAACTGATGAACGGGACAGCTTTGAAAAATTGGCAGTCCTATTTGGGGTTTGTCAAAGGTCTGACTGATTTATTTGGCAGGAAGTGATGGAAGGGAAGGTTTCCCTGTTTCCATTTCTAGACAGCGAGGGCAAGCTGGGGGCGATTGGAGGGAGATTCTGTGTGCATTTCTTGCTTTTTCCGACTCCGGGAATCAGAGTTGTTAAAAAAACAAAAAAAAACAAATGAAAGGGATGGGCGAGGAAAGAAAGGCACGGAGTGGGAGGTAGAGGTCAGAAGAGAGATTGAAGAGAGAAAAATGAGAGGGACAGGGGCAAAAAGTGGGAGAGAGCAGGGAGGCAGACGGAGAATAAGAAGCAGATAGGTTCACCGCGCATTAGCTCGCCTGCCACACACTATGCCGCGAAGCAATGCAACCTCCCAAGGACAGAGAGCCAACTACCTCAGAGCAAAGCAGCCTTGCCAGCACTTAGCTAGGCCTCATAAACAACCAGCTCACATTTGTCACTTCTTCTTCACCCAACAAAGCGACAGCTGAAATAAATTACATTTAAGTAGACCTCGCTCTTCCTCTCCCTCAGCTTCCCTCTCTCGCGTCAGGCAGCTGGATTGGGCAGATGGCACATACCAATGGACAGCGAAAAGGCAGAAATCAACGACACAAGGTAGCAGACTGGGGCCTCGAGTGGGTCGTTACGACAGCAAACATGAAATCATCCCTATCCGACGTTGTTAATACCAGTGTACAACAGCGGGATTAGCTTGATTACCATTGATATTGGCCACCTTTGCAGTAAAATTTCACTCTGGCATACGGGATGATGCTGGGAAGAGTCCGGTTTCAGGGGTAATAAATAAGGTGGATAGGTGCGTAGACTCGCAATCTCAGGATACCGAATCCAGCATTTAAGGCAGTAGCTGATATCTGAGCATTTTTCCGATACCGGTATTGAAACAACCCCATTTCCTACCTCAACAAACAAGCAAGCAGTGCGCTGAAAATACTTACGACCATAAAGTGATGTATGATATGTAAGGGCAAAGAAGAAAGCTACAAGGGAAAAAAGGAAAGCAAATGGAGTCATTTTGGAGATACGTATTGAAGCAGCGAACAAAAACCAGAAACCAACACTGAGAAACTTACAAGGAAAAGAGCAACCTCAGCTGGAGTGAATCAACAGAATGTGTAGAAAGGGCATTTTTGATATTTAAAAAAAAAAGTGAGCCGCATGAGGGACGCAGACAACTAGATGAATATGTCGTTGCAACACAATGTTCTCAACCATCCAGGAAGCAGAGTGTTCCTTGTAATGACAGCTAAAGAGAAAAACAAAAATATTACAAAAACCTTCTGTTGGGATGAGAGCCAGAATCCAGGCAGGGTGTCTGAACTCTGGGCTCGCATCCCTACATCTGTGAAAGGTATTTAATAGGACTCAACACATGGAGTTGTGCCAGAGCTTATGATATATATGAGTTATATCTGAGTAATACATAAGTGTGCTCGCCTACCACCCCTGTCAACCACCCCATTGGCCCTTCTGTTCCTCCTCCAACTCATGTATATACACCTCCACAGATGGGACACAATCTCATTTTTGCCCTGTGACCCTGAAAGAAAGAAAACAACAAAGAATTCCCGGAAAAAAAGAGAGACAAAAGGCCAAGAAAGGAGGCAGGCTACTCGGATTCCTCACATGCCAGTAATGCCACGGTTTGAGAAGCCACGTCCACGCATCGATCATCTGCTGGACAGGATTCTTGAAACACGGAGCACCTGGATGCATCAGCCAGACGGGCCACCCATACACAAGAACAATGTGTATGGAAACAGTCGCTAAGCACTGGCAGTTTGGTTAATGAAGGTTTCTTGTCTCCTTAGTGGGCAACAACACTCTCCCCAATGAGAAAACGAGGGAGGTTTATCTCCCCCTCGTCTGCCCCCACCTTCTCTGACTCTCCATTGTAATCATGGTAAACACCCTGTTAGCGTGGAGTTTGGCTGGGGTCCTGCCATTAAAGTCTGCTATAGAGCTCTGGAGAAAACACAGGTTTGTTAATCAAGCAAAGGCGAAACAATTACTAGAATCCAATAATCAATGGCTGTGGACAAACAATAAATCTCTGGTGGCTGCCTCAGAGGACGACCAGTGGTGGGAAATAGGGCCCTACTAATTAAACCGAAAACCTGCCGGTATGCTATCGTTAGCTAATAGCTATGCCGCTACACCGTTTAGCCCATCTGATTAGGCTGCTTGACACAGCCAGTGTAATAGTCATTACAAAGTGCTTTTTTTCTCCTTTTCCTTACTGCATGCCGGCCGGACTGCTGCTAGACTTACAGCTCCATTCCCTCTGAGGGATCTGAGGTTGCTCCTCCTCGTTTTAGCGAAGAGAAATTAATACTGGTGTCTAAGTGCCAGAGAGTAAGTGTGGTAATGTATGATTATGACTCTAAATACCATTAAAAATGAAGCGTTTGCAATATTTACGGTGCAGATAAAAGATGCCGGCAGGAGGACTAGAGTAACTACCTCAAACGTTGTACCAACGCAAAAAATATATTCTGTATTTCGCTAAAAAAAGACTGGTATGCTTCAGCAAAAAGCGTTTCGAGAGGTCACAAGGGTTAGAGCCCATGTGAAATAAGGGTGTGCCAGATGTAATCGCTGCAAGGTGCCAGTGGAAATTCAATTCCAGTTGTCTTTGGCTGGATCAGAAATCCCGATTCAGCAGCAGGCGACGGCTAGAAAGCCTAATAGGGTGCTGGGAATTACAGCAATAGGAAGGGAGCTTGATGGCGAACGCTGGGGGAATCAGGTAAGACAAATCTGCCTGGATTTATGAGAGCCGTGTGTGAGCTGCTAATAGCAGAATATAGACCAGGCAAACAGAGGGGAGTTTATGATATGTGGCTCTGAGTGTACAGTCTCAGTATGCTGCATACAAAAAAAAAATACAAAAGAAAAAGCTGCAATGATATACTCGGCCTTCAAACTACGACATATCCATGGAAGTACAGTGACACATCTTGTTTTCCGTCATCAGCTGATTGTACTGAACGATTTTCTTTTCCATATCACTAAAGGTGACTGTGGCAGAAATACTGACGGACAGCACAGGCAGTCAAGCTGACATGTCTCCACTTAGGACAATAGCAACCATAACTCTGCCATGATCAATAGTTGTTCTTGACTTGCTTTAAAAAGGTCCCATCCTCCGCCCTCTTCCTATCCATCTGTTCCTGCCTCATTTCCAGTCATCTCTTCCTCCCCGTCTCATCTATAATTCCACGTCGGTTCCTCTCGTCCTTCCTTCCCTTATCTTGCTAATCTCACCTTCCCATCCTCCCTTTCCTTCTTTACCTATTTTTTCCCTGAACTCCCACATCTTTTTCCTTAGATCTCTATAATATCTCTCTTCTTTCCTCCAATCCTACTTCCTTCTTGCTCTTTATTCTATCATTCATTTCCTTCTCTCCATTTCCCCCGCCCATCCCAGCCTTATGCCTTCATTGTTTCATCCCTACATGATCCAATCTTGTTTGCCCTTGCAAGGTTTCCTTCCTCTCTCTAACCCCTTTCCCTGCCATCAACCTTTTTTTCCTGCCCCTCACTTCAGGAAATCTCTTCATCACTCTCTTACCGTCTTTTTCGGTCTTTTTTGTCGTCCTTATTTACCTTATCCTCTGATCCCATTCTTTCATGCCTCACTACAGTGTGTGCTTCCCATCTTTCTTATCACTTCCTGCTCTCACCTCCCTGTCGAGCTCGGTTACATTACCGGGGCGTCAAATACGGTAGTTCTGTCACATTCGTTGGCATCACATGCAGATGCGAAAGCCTTCAGCAGCTATATGAGACATGACAGGCTTTGCACACAATCCAGCGTAAACACATCCATGGCAACTGAGATGATCAGAGGAACAGCTCTACTTGATGAAGTATAGAGAGCAACAAAGTTCCAAGAAGGGTCCATGTTTGGGTGGAGAGGAGGGTCGCACGTCAGATTTGAATCCAGGAGAATGTTACCGTGTGAAACCAAGTGTCAACTATTTTTCCTTAAACTTAGAAAAGTTGGTTTGTTGCCAGAACCTCACCGATGTGTCCTTTCACTTTTAAGGATGTGGATTTCTGGAGGCTTGAGGGTACACCTTGTGCGTCTGTATGAGGAGTCAATGGGCGTCACAAAGCGGAATTGATATTTAAGTGGGATGGTAAACTTCATCTCTGTTCCCGCCTTTTACCTCCCCTTCATCTCCTCCTTCATCCACCTTTCCTTCCCCTCCCCTGTCCATCCTCACATCTCCCTACAATCAGTCCTCACCCTTCGTCTGCCATTTCTCCTTTTTCCACCCTCTGGGTCTCAGTTCACAGGTTTCCCAGGGCACGTTGTTGCATCCCAACGGAAGCTTGCACAGCATTCTTCCATAAATAATTGAGGAGGCCCCACATGGCCAGGCACGCTCAGTCTAAATGGATTATTCTGGGAGGGATCAATGCCGGCCTGTGAGGGTTTTATTAGGGCCTGCAGATGAAACGTACAAGGCCACCGCCAATGCTCTCCTCTCTCTGTCTTAATTCTGCCCAGCTCTCGCGTGACACTCTGCACACCGCCTCCCCTCTCTTCCTCGCCGTCACCTTTTTGCTATCCGCCCACTCCCGCTGACGACCCCGCTACACCACAAGAACAGCGGCTTGCGCCTTAAGGTACAGTTCTGAATTAAACATAAATGACCATCCAAGACAGTGTATGAATCATTCATTCTTTATGATGACCTCGAGTGTGATGCAGGCGAGTAGTAAACAGGCGAGACAACGTTTAGTTATCCATGCTGTCGTCTAGATGCATCATCCTCACAGACCCCCACAATCAGTAGCCCTGGCATGGTGGGAAACATCCAGCAACACCCACTGGAGTTGTCGCGGCGAACAAAGAGGGAGATGGGGATGGAGAAACACAACCGTGACCTTCAGGAGGCACGACCCTTGGGGGAAGGTGGCGAATAACCCTCTGTAAGCTTCTCTCCTCGAGGAGGTTCACATCTATCTCATCCACTGAGAGATTTGTTAATTGTGTGCTTCCTTGAAAGTATCCTGCCAAGTGAATCAGATCTTTGGGGGGTCCACAAAGACAAGCATATGCTCCTGATCTCAGAGTTAGAGCCCTTCCACTAAAACCTGCAATGCATAACTCATATCGCCATTATTTAACCCTAATCTACATATTTTTGCAATGTCACTGCAACACCTTTGTCATTAACGTTAGCTCCAAAGCATGCAGTGACACAGTTACAGTGTCACCAGGCTACCTAGTTAGAAAGCCATTCAGGTTAATTGCCAGGGAACGCGGCTTTTCTTGAATATTTCGCTTTGGCACCAAAGTGCAGCGGCAGCAATAACTTAAGCATTGGGTATACAGCTATAGTGGAGATCTAAGCCACCATTCATTCACGTCCTTGGATTCCTGCGATCTTTAGATGCACAATAACACCTACACACATATATCGGTGACTAAATGTCCTCAGTCACCGATATATGTACCGTATTTCTGCTCTGTTTTAACACATTTCATGTGTCTGTTGTAGCTGTCAGTTCTCCTGCCCAGGGACTGCGGTTTAAAATTAGACACGATGACTAAACTGGCACATTTACAGAAATGTTACAAATGTGCAATGCCCCAAAAACATCAACATCGTTTTAAATGTTGTATCAATATTGCAAACCAGAATATTGTCTCTGATGTCCAATGCGGGTAAATGTCCCTAAATCCACTTAAAAAGTGAAGGGGTCCCTTATAACACCAGATCTTGCTGGAGAATCAGCGTTTTTAACTATTATTCAGTGTAAAAGTGATCCAGTGACGACTGTCTGTACAAACGTGGTCAAACTGCAAACCTGAAAAGCTAAACTAGAATTCGGCATAATGCCAGTTTGCCAAACCCTGACAGATCTGTGTTAAAAAGGCAGGAAGTTGCAGGCTACGGCTAATGCACCGACTCCATGGCAACACTGTACTTCACGTGTAAACATCCCAAAGTATTGTGGGTAGTTAGAGCATGATTATCCCCCAAATCAAAGATCGTCAGAGAGACAAAATCCATTATGACTGACTTGTTTTTATGTTGCGTTTGAACAGTGCAACAAAGCGTCAGGGGGCTGCTCACAGCGTCACACTTTCAACTCGTATTCCAAAGATTAAAAGTATTTAGTTAACAATTCTATGTGAGTTCCAAGCTGACTCATCTTTTTTACCACTGACAAATTACCACTGCTTTTTACACTTTTTACACACAAATGAATCACATTAAATTTTAATAGACGGGACATATTACATTTTGCTCTCTGGTTGCCACCCTCCGATGTCATGTCCCCTTCTGACTGTGTATTTTAGACAGCAGCTGAACACATCATTTGCGGGCACATTCGCCGGTTCTCTAAAAACACACATTATCACTGCAATTATCCTTGAGTAAAGAGCCTTTGAACACTTAACATGCAGCTTTAACCTGAACTAAGACTCCCCTCAATGATTATGATGTTGTCTCTTTGCCGCTGAAATTGAACCGTTTCTGACAGGGTTACATTTTTCCCTCCACCGTACGCACTTTTGTGATTACCGTGAAAACAACATAATCAAACCTTCCGAGCGGGAGATAATGCCACTTTCACCAATTCACATTGTCGATTGGGATTGTGCCCGGCAGACGGGAATAGACACTGCCTTATGCAGGGGTGTTTTGAAATGAGCTCTAACATATTTGACAGGAAGCGAGCGGCCCTGAGGCTTTTTAACTCCTTCCGGCGCGGGTGAGTGGCCTTCCTCGGCTCCTTGTGAATGAAGGAGAAATCTTACATTACTCCTTGAGCGCCAGCCTTCTGCATTCCTGACAGCTTTGGCATATACCAGGAAAATGTGTACACATCAAAGCCATTAAAGTGTCAATCTCCATGTTGGGCTTAAAACCAGGTCAGAGTGTTTCGTAGGAAGCTTGTGAATAGTATATTTTTTTGCCCTCATTCTGGCAGTCAAGACTTCCTCTAAAGAGCTTATATCTTAGCCATTTCAAAAATGACAAAAGAGTGTTTAAAAGATGCGTGGAGAATTTCTTTCTCTGCCGTTAGAATATTCCAGCACTCATTTGCATTCGGATTTGAGGACCATATGCTTCCTGACAAGATTTACTGTACAGTATGGTCACGTCGGACAGAAGGCTGAGTACAAAAAACTGCTCCGTCACATTATACAACCCCTCCTTTGGCTTTTTCTTTATTGATTAACTCAATCAGAATTACCTCCGGAGCGCCGGCGGCTGCAGTTTGGGTCACAGACGTCAATCTTTTAACCTGACTGTTGGCGTGTTTTCGCTCTCAGTGTGGCTCAAGAGGTGAAGGTGAGAGTGGGATACTCTGTAATTGATGTTTTTTTTTTTTCCTCCTTAGAAATTCAAATTCTGTCACAGGCTGGGTAAAAAAAACATGAGAGAAAAAAATAGCCCACTGTTTGTCTGGAGGTGACAACTAACAAGCACTATCCTGGTAATTAGACTGCCGCAGTGCACATGGGCGAAGCTCTCCATAAAGTGTGCTTATGATTAAACATTTTCCTCTCTCTCTCTCTCTGTCTCGCTCACACTCTCCCTCTCTCTGTCCTCTCGCTTTGCATGTTTGGGCACAGCTCTGCCAGCCATCCGCGTCCGTTTCCATTTTGACTGCATTAATGACATGGCCACACATTTAGGATTGGTAGCCTGGTAATGAGACTGCGGAGTGTGACTTATAGCCCATCTTATAAGTGTAATAAAAGTAGATGTGCGCGTGTGTGTGAGTAAGCAGGCGCAGGTCTTTTATCACGATGCGCATTTCTGCGATGTGTGCCGACCCCCTCTCACACGTCTGAGCCTTCGCTGCCCACCTGGTGACAGGTGAGCATGATTGAAGTGCACTTCTGCGGAGTGTGTGTGTGTGTGTGTGTGAGGGGGGGGGACAATGGATGCCATCAAATCGGCCACCTCATACATACAGAGAGGCTGCTTGATTGATGTCAAGTTAGGGAGGTGTACACAGTAAAAAGCTAACCCGGCACTCCGCCGTCAGTGAGCGCCACCTCACTGAGAGGTGACCCCCGTGACGCCCTGCACTCTAAAAATTAAACAGGTTTCAAAATGAGAGTTTTGCAGTCCACATCTTTTGAATGATTTCCCTGAGAGCTGTTGAGTGCGGTGTGTGATATGAAAGGCGTGGAAAAGACATTAAAACATTTCACCTTGCATCTCGGCTAACTGAGCTTCCAGTCAACAGGGTATCTTCAAGCTATCAAAGCCCTTGAGGGCTTCTTTGATGAGCCCTTTCATCAGATGGTCTATTACGTGGCTGTTCTTCAAGAAAATCATTTATTCAGCCAGTAAAGAACCTTAAAAAGAAGTCCTCGTTGGCTCCCTTAAGACCTTATAGGAACCTACGACGAAACCTCTGCTTCTTTGAGTGTGCGGCCTCTAAGCATGTCCAACACGGGTGCTTGATTGCTCCACGAACAAACGGCCGGCGAGGAGACGCTTCATAAAACATGTCCAGCCCATTAAGTTTGAGGGAAGGACTCCAGTAATAGCTGTCCTTCCACGGGCCTGTCTGTTAAGACAGCATAGTGAGTGACTCCCTCCCATCACGACGTTCACTGGGTGGCACCCACATCATGGTATCAAAGAGGATGACTGGAGCGTGCACACACATCCGTGCTTACGTGGGGATAAGAATTATAATCTAAACTGAAATATTAGCATCCTACAAATGGTAGCCAAGAATCCCACGGGTGCCACCGTGCATGAATAGATGTAACATCACAAAGACAGGCGGAGAGGGAATGCAAAATCTGCGCGTTTGTCTTTGTGTGTTAAGCCGCACACACACAAACACACACCAACACATGCATTACATCACTCGTTTCATCACTCGTTTCATCGCTGTGGTTTCGGCTCCACATATTTTAATGTCCTCCTTGCAGGAGACCAAACTTTCTGCTGTTATTGGTAAAAAATGTGCATGAAATATGGAAGAGGCAAAACTCAAGAAGCATATGATTGGTTGCCAGAATAAATCTGCGATGGCATAAGTCTGCATATAATTTCGAGAGGAACTATATCCAGAGAGAGGCCGGGTGCAAGTGTGTGTGCCCCCTCTCATACAAATCCAGTGGTGGATGTTATGTGCCTTGCTCTGATGCTCCTGGGCATTTCTACTGTGCGTGTGTTGAGAAGGGGGAGTGAAGGGGGGGGTCACTCCAAATTTCTCATGTGACGGAGCATAACAGGGAATTGTAATACACAGCAACATCATAAATTTGATTACATTACATTGCACTGTAAGCCTGTAAGCCATTTCCAGGCACCATAAAAAGCCATAACTAAGTTACCACGGGTACAAAGAAAAATGAATAAAGCCATTTTCTTTTAACGACCCGGGCGCTGGCGAGGAATTGTTCTCTCCTCCGCCTTTTATGAGCTTTGCAGACGCGCGATGCGCTCGTTGCGATCGAACCAAGAGACGGAGGAGGATGGAAAATGTTCAACTTCGGAGAAAAAAAATAAATAAATGGGCGACAATTTGTGCGGTAAATGTTTCAACACGTACTTCCAGATAGATAAATATGAAAAAAACGTGATGTTGTGTCCTCAATAGGAATCAGGAACCTCTGCTGCGTTCAGATGAATGAATCTGAATGATGCAAAAAAGATCTATATGCGCGTGCACTGGCTTTATAGAGATGGTGGACACACATAAGGCTCCTCAGCATCTTTTAAAACTTTATCAAATGTTTGGTTTCATGTTCTGGCCTTAATATGTGGCAGCACTCCTATGCGTAATTTCGAAGATAATCGTAAGACCCTGAACGAATTTTTTTTTTTTTTTAAAAAAAAAGAAAGAACCAATTTAAAAGTTGGAAATTTAAATATCCCTGAACTGAGTTTTTAATTAATTATTATTTTTTTCATTAGACATGTAACAACATCAAATGAGACACAAATATCCAAGGTCCAAATACACGCCAGCGCATTTAATTGAAGTCGGAGTTTTCCAGCGTTCGACAAGGGCATCACCAGCACTGGGGTGGGGTGGAGTCGGTGACATTGCCGCGCTGACTCCACCTCAGTGGGGCTGTGGGGAGCTCGAGTGGCGCATCTCGAAATGAGTCCAACTCCTTTTTTTTCCTCTTTTTTTTCTTTCTATACACGCCATTGACAAAGTGATGCGCAAATCCGGTCCAGGGGTGTAGACTCACAACACTACAGTGGACTCTGAGACGTCCAACATGTATACCTCGGGCTCAAACATCACATCAAACAACCGGTCCACACACACACACACACACACACACACACACACACACACACAAGGAGACGGAGAGAAGCAGAGAGAGGGAGAGAGAGAGAGAGAGGGAGAGATGGAAATGAAAAATCGAAAATGGCATTTCCGATTGGTGCATGCAAGAAGTGAACGTCTCATGATCTACGGACATGTCCATATCAGTGGATTCTAAGGCACGGTTGACTTGGCTAATGAAGCACCCCTGCTGTGGAGATGCACTTGTTAGATGGATTAGCCCCCCCCCGCTCCTCCTCCGACACACACACACACACACACACACACACACACACACACACACACACACACACACACACACACATACCGACACACACACACACACACACACACAACACAAACACGCACACACACACCTCCGCCCGAAAAAAAAAAAAAGATGATGCTTTATACATAAGACTACAAGTGTGTGAGAAATTCTTCAGGATCTTCTCTCCGCTACAGAAACCACACAGGTTTCATATTCATTGCGAGATTGAAAAAAATGTAATTAACTCTCAGTGGGGGGATGAAAGGGAAGTCGTGCCTATTACGACAGTCGTTCACAGTGATGGATATCCTTCGCGCTCCGGCAGCTGATATGCTCTGCTCATCGGCAGCAGCTCTGCGGAGGCAGAGCCGGAGTCTCCCGCTGAGTCCGGGACTATCGAGCGACTCTTTCTTTCGTTAAAAAAAGGAAAAAAGATCCGTGGCTGCTCGGGAAAGCCTCTTTGCAGTATTCTGAATTGCTTCTCCTCACTGGGCACTTGCCTGCCTCGCTGTGCGGGTGTGAAGGCGGCAGGATAACGCACGGCTCGTGCGCTCCCACACCAAATGTTCACATGCCTAATTTCTTGTTTAAGCGCTTCGTTTTGACAGTGACACTTGCCAACTCTTCTATTGATAAATAAATTAAAAAAAAATTACCTGGCAGATAAAAGTAGCTGGACAGAGTCAAGAAGAAGGAGAGGGGGGAGTGTGCCTACCTTTTTTTTGTCAGCCTCGGAGTTCCTCTTTCTATCTTCCCAGCTTGTAAACCCTCACATCTTCGTGATTAAAACAAAGCAATAATCCCCGCGGTTTGTGTGAAACGCGTGCGTCCCTGCGGCAGGTCCAGTTGAGGAACGGTTCACGGGTTTCCTCTGCCGGGTTAAAGAATTGTTTTTTTTTTTTTATTTTATTTTAAATCCACCCCAAGAGCGCAGGTTGCTCAGGACGCGTCTGGGTACGACAGGAGGAGTCGCTCCCTCAGCAGCAGCCGCCGTGCGCACTTGGAGAAGCCAGAGCTCTGTCCGCGCAGGGAAGCTGAGGGAATGATGTCATGCGTCCGGCCCTCCCTCTCCAGCCACCCCTCAACTCACGGTTCTCTCCATCATCATCTCTCTCCCCGTCCTCTCATCGCCCCCCCTTGTTTCTTATCGGCACATTGTTTTAACATTATCGCTGAACAAAGATAAACCCACCCCCATACATTTAATCTCCTCCTGCACGCACAAAATCTTGAATTGGTGAGATATTGCTTTATCAGAGTGTAATTATCTTCTTTAATGTTTCCAGGGTTTAAATGAACCACACATTGTCGCAACAACCCTACTAGATGTTTGTTAGGCAGTGTGGAGACATGTTTTACATATGTTTGGAGCGGGGTTTTACGCTCAGGGCGCTCTTTTTGTCACTTGCTTTGGAGGATTTTTTTTTTTTCTTTTTTTGCAGTGCTCAACTTGACGTGATGAAGTCATGCCGTCCCACCACGCCTCGCTGAAGGTATCGTCCAGTGGCATCGTCAGCCTGCCTTTACCCGGGATAAGGGGGGAGGTAAGGTAGCATGAAACAGACCAATGCGCGCCGCGCACCGAGTCAAGGCGGACCCCTCCTCCCCGGTATCTTAAAGATAAAGCATCATATCTTCTCATCGTTATAGGTGAGGTTCACTGGGTATATCACACACTACACTGCAAATGAAGAAGAGTTTTTAACAACTAATTTTTGGCTTTAGTAAAGCGACTGTTCTTGATGGGACTGTGGATGAGACTCATGATTTAGAGTGCACAGGATGTGTTTTTTTTTTTTTTTTCTTTCATGGCTGAATCAGTTGAAAATGAGTTTTGCAGGCGCCTGGTGCAGTTTTTTTTTTTTTTTTTTACATTCTCATGAAAAATGTATGAGTCGAGAAAAAAAAAGTCTAAATCTGCAGGTCAGTGAATAATACCTCCTGTCTTAACTGGCATATTCAAAGTATGTTAACTGCATTTAAATTCCTCACAATGGACGAGCAAGCTGTGAGGTATTTTCTGCACCCCTGACTTTGCTGCTGGCTGCTGGCTGGGAAAAAAAAAAAAAAAAAACCTGAAAGAAAAAAGGCTGCAAGGGTGTTTAATCAATCAACTTCAGCTGCAGGTTTTACTTAATCAAATCTTTAAAGTAGCAGGGCTGCCTCCCCCTCCCTCCCCTCTGCTCAATGTATTGGTGCACAGATGCTGTCATGGGGACAAGCTGAAATGAAGCCCATTGCTGGAGTGCGGCCATTCATGCTTCCCCCTTAATGCATGGGCTTGTTCCTTGAGGGGGGGCACTTAGCTTCAAGTGGCAGAGAATTGCCTGTTGCTGGACACTGAAAAACACAGGTTCTTTGTTCACTGCATTACTGTCATCTGCCAGAACATCATTCCACCCATGCTGTTTACTGATTGCTGTAAATTATGACTTATCAGATTGGGGGGATATGGACAGAAGGCAGATACACATAGGTCACTGACTTGCCAATGCATTACAGGGCTACACACATCAACAGACTCTGTACTTTTGAGGGAAGGACCAGGAGGATGACCCATGCAAACTTAAAGGGTAACTCCACAGATTTGACTCTTTAAGGCGTCTGAGGGAGTAATGCAAAAAAAACCGAAAAAAAAGTAGTTTAAAGCCTTTTGTGGCACCAAAGATCAAGTTTTTTATTCCATGCATTTTTCTTCTTTTTCATAAACCTAGCGCCTACATTACTCACAGTGCAACATGAGTGCCACTGAGTGACATCACTGGCAGCAATTACATAATTACATCCAGCTTCCTCTGGAGCTACAAAGGCTTTATACTCCTTTTTTTTCTTACTTGGATGAGTACTCCTCAATACCCGTACGCACACTTTAATATGTTGGAGGAGTGACCCTTTAAGGAACCATGCAGGAGGCTGAGTACCAAGGACCAGGACCTTTTTCCTTCACCTTTATAATTTTCATGTTTGAACTTGATGGGTGTAAATAAAATGTGAGGTAAACCGCATGTCACCCTTCATAATTGAGCCGTTTGACGTTGAGCGTCTCATATTTACACAGGCACAACAAACTCAACCTTCCAAAGTGTAGCCTGTTAATTAAACGGTAATAAGAAGGTAAACGGCTCGCACACTCACTTTCTCTCTCTCTCTCTCTCTCTCACACACACACACACACACACACACACACACACACACACACACACACACACACACACACACACACACCGTTGGCAGCAGTTGCCCAAAGGCACCTCAACATGTGGGGGTTCAAGCACCAACCTTGTGATCAGTGGGTGACCCTCTCTGCTGCCTGACCACAGCAACCAGTTTGTTTTATTAATTAAGATAAAACAAACCATAATTCACCTAAGGTGTATTTTACATGCTTGTATAATGATGTATTACACCAGGCTACATGGAATATACACTTGCACTATGAATATGTTAATGGATGGACTCTTCATAGGTATGTTGGCTTAACGAAACCTGAGCACCTTAAATAGGATATTGTTTATTCTAAACACATAATGCTGCCTGTGCCAGTTGTGGATGGAGTAATGGAGGACAGAATATAAACAGAACTTGCATAATGTCAAGCATTTACGGGATCATAATGGACAATAAAAACATCCTTTTTTCCCTGATAACACATAATTCAGTCACATTCTGCAGATGAATTATAAATAGATGCTTAAAATACACGTCAATTCAAATCTCTGCTTGAATGCACTTGCGTATCCTACGTAATATGCAACTGAACTGAACATTTAAAGAGAGATATCCTTTTGTGTTTCATGTTCAGCCCTTTATTACAAATCCGCAGTGCATCAGCCCCTTAACTTGATGAATGCATTCGACCTTCCGCACAGCCACTTGTCTCCATTCTTTTCAGAAAGTTTTCATGAAAGGAAAATGGCTGAAATTTCTGCAATGTTAAAAACAAAAAAAGTCAGCATGATTTGTTGAGAACAGACCGAAGCATGACAAAGTACGTGCATGTTCTTCTCAAGATGGCGGACCTTGATTGATCTCTGTGGCAGGAGCTGGTAGAACAAAGAGACGGGGATGCATAAACTGAGAACCGGCAAGCAACCCCTCAAGAGCAATTTCAATTTCATCATTTGTGGCCCCAGCAGGGATCAAACTCCTGTTCTCCCATGAAGCCATTCTCTACCCACTGAGCTAGACATGACCATGTGTAACCTTTAAGCCAAGCCAAAGCATCTAAGTCCCTTGGACTGATAATTTGATTGTCCTTTGCTTGTCTCTGCCTTTACTTCAGATAATTGGACATTCCTTTTGATAATGCCCAGTCAGGGGGCATCAGACATTGCGAGTCAACAGTCAGGGTAAGTGGTAGACTTAGGATTTTGTTATTATCAATATACTATTCATACATTTGCAGTCCATCTACTACATTATCTAGTAGCTTTTAAGAAAGTGCCACATAGTAGTCTATATGTATTATCAATTATATTTTTTCCAGTCAAGACATTTGTTAAACGACAGAAAGAAAGAAAGAAAGAAAGAAAGAAAGAAAGAAAGAAAGAAAGAAAGAAAGAAAGAAAGAAAAAGAAAGAGTGTTTTTTTAGTATTTTACAAATACAATAAAATACATAAGAATTGCAACATTTGCGTCCATTTACTTGACGTCAGCAAGGCCAATCGATAAAACAGTGAACGTAAAAGTCTTTGTCAAACGTCTATTCTAACCTTGCAGTGTTTTTTGGGGAGGACGAATCAGATAGAAAGGAAGAAGCTACGACAAAGCCTCAATGGAGGCCGATGTGTCTCGGCTGCTGTGGCCTTTTTCAGGGTCACAGATTCAACAATGAAAAAGGCTCCAGCTGGAATGCATTGGTGGCTAATATAAATATACTCTCGGTTAATTTCAGAGTGAGAGGGGCAGAAAATATTTCATTTGCATCGTGCTAAAGTCAATTAACTTGTCAATCTCAAGTGCATAGTAAAGGGCTCATATACTCACCAGTTGTATACCCTGTCATGAACTCCGCTCTTCTGCAAATTGAATCTAATAAAGCTAAGCAGGAATATATATAACATATATGTAAATATAGGTAAACTAATAAAACAGAAAATAAATCAGCATCCTGAGATTGGTCTAAAGGCTAGAAGGTTATATTTACCCTTACCAAATCTAATTTATGGTGCTTGATGGCAAATAGCTGACCTCAACTAAAGGAAATGTGGGTAGGATTAAAGGGACAGTTCACCCCAGAATCAAAAATACATGTTTTTACTCCTACCTGTATTGCTAGGAATCATGCCTGCTCATGATTCCTCAAGGTCATTTACGGACCTTGCTGTGAGCACCGTCATGTTGGACATGTTATTTTTCTTTGTACCTAACCACACCCGCTATCCGTATTACCATGCAGAAGGAAGCATGCATCTATTTGTGGACAAGAGAGCCAACAAAGCTTAGTAAGCTAGCCAACATTACAGCTCAGCAAAGGAGGAGGCCATTGATGAAAGCTCCTAAATGAAATTGCTCATCAAAAGGTCTGTGGATTATCTTGAGGAACCATGAGGAGGCATGATTTCGCATCATGATTTCTGGAAAGAGAAATTGCAGATGAGTTCTTCAAAAGTATTTGATTGGCGAGTGCCCTCTTGTTGCATTATATATGTAGATGGATAAACAGCAAAACAGGTAAGAGGAAAATGTGTATTTTTGATATTGGTGTGGAATGTCCCTTTACTCCAGCCAACCCCAGTGAAGTCACTGTTACTTGAGAGCTGAGATTGCGAGGGAGGTGATAAGTCTAAAATGAAAGGAGCTGATATGTCTCCCTGCTCCCCTTCTGTCCTGAATATTTTCTCCTGGTGTTTGCTCGATGCTGAGTCCCTCTCAGCTGTCCTGTCTAAATAAAGATAAGGGGAGCGCTCCGCCGTCTTTCCCTTTCAAACAAGAGATCGCACCTTGTCTTTGATTATCTCACAGCATCTCTTTGTCCCTCCTGTTTGATTCCTTTTTTTCCCCCCATCGCTTACTCTCTTTCCATCAATCCCCCCTTTTTCTTCCCTTCTCCTCCAGCCTTGTCCTGCTCAGTTGACCTCACTTCTTCTTAACTCCCTCTTCCTGTATTCTCCTGTGTGTGGGAAACACATGCCAGAGTCAGAGTGGCTGCTGGATGAGTGGTTTAATTAGAGGAGAGGCAGCAGTCTGTCACCCTGGGCTGAGCTCTGGCAATCAAGAGCCAGTGGCTTGAACAAAAGTCGGAAAAGGCCATTCATTGATTGGCGATTGTAGAAGTGTTACCTAGTCCACATAATACGCTAAAAGAGCTTTGGCTTAGATTAAGGATAAAGATAATGTACTACAGTGAAATTCAGTGAGCGAAAGGACAGCTAAGTTGCAATTCCACTTAAGTTTTATATGTGCCTGTCTACTAAATGTTCACTCAACATGTACACCTGAAGAGTGGACGTTTTTCTTATTTTTTTTTATATTGGTCTGATTGGTTTGATATTTTGTATGAATTCTCTGCAATATAACATGTGTGTCATAGATGCATAATGAAAAAACAATAAAAAAAGAGAGACTGCATTCCAGGATGAATTAAATTTTTTGTTAAGTGTGTGATATTTACAGCCTTTGCTGGCTGGGATAGTTATTTAGTATTTTATATGGTGAGGTTTTAGATGTAAAAAAAACAAACAAACAAACAAAAGATTGTTCCATAGAAATATTTAAAATACACATTTCAGTTGATCTGGATGTAAAGAGGAGAGGACTGGGAACCTGGGCTCTGGATATAATCAACTGTACCTGAATGGGATGGAGGAGGGTCACAATATGACATCTGACAGAAGCATAGAGGAGAAAATATTTTAAGTTTGAAAGCGACAACATGATTGGCTGATTTAAACTGTGCAAATACAGTTAACTTCACCGGAAAATGAAATATCAGTCACTATATACTCACCACCAGTTTGGTCTGCAAATCGGATAAAGTTTTGTAGTCCAAAAAATGTCTCCGGAGGACATTGCAGCATTCTCTCAAGCAACTGAAGTGGATGGGAACTTGTTTGAAAAGCATAAAAGACCGCCGAAAAATTACATAAAATGGCTCCGTACAGTTCTCCGACATAATCCAAGTCTCTGGAATCCAACATGATTTTAAAAGACATCATATAGATCTGTTATGTGGGATATTATGTGTGCATATAGCTCAGGAGCTACAGTGAAGATTTTGGCTTTCAAAGGGGTATAACGTTTTCCTTTATTCAAAATGGTTGTGCCACATCTAGTCAATCTGTTCATTAGGGAATATGGCATTCACAGATTTACAGTACATATTCACTGAAAAACAGGAGTCACATTCTGAAACAACCACATCCAGCAACCTGATAAACAATACACAAAAGTCCTGATATTTAAAATACTGGCCCGGATGTGCTTGGATCCAGCCGTGAATAACCAGTCACATGGGCAGCTGAGTGATTACAGTGGTTAGTCACAATTCCGGGGTCAGCGGCTCGATTCCCCACAGGCCACCACGCTGAAGAGACACTTCTCGACCCGTGCAGTTTGTGGATAAAGAGTCCCCCAAATGGCATATGCACTTAAACGCCGTCTAGATGGCTCTTGATGAGCCTCTCACATTAATGAAGAGTGAACTATCTCAGTGATATATACGGTCAAGCATAATTCACTGCTGCTTTAAAATGAATGAAACAGGACAACCCTAACTCATTTACAATCCTTTAGTACATGATACCCGTACAAAGTGTCCTACACGGTACATCACCATACCTTCTTCTCTCCTGCATTAAAGATTTAAAGGGGAATTCCACCAATATATACATTAAAGTGTTTTACAGGTCTTGGAGAGTACTACTGCCTGTGTGGAAAAAGTAATAAAACCTTTTGTGGATCCAGAGATTGCCTCTCAAGATGCCACTCATTGCCTAAATTGCATTGTGGGTAATGTTGGCACTCACCATTTGTTCATTTGTCACTTTCCATGATGAGTTCAACATGAGTATTATAAGATGCAATACTGACAATCGGACTGTTGGACCTGGTAGCTACATTACCCAGGATGCAATTTAGCCACTGAATGACATCATTGGAGGTAATTTATCAGATTAAATACACTTCCTCTGGAGCCACAAAAGGCTTTATCCTGCTTTTTTTTTTTTTTTTTTTTTTTTTTACATATGCAGTATTACTCCACAAAACCTGTAAATGCTTTTTACTGCAAAATTGGTGGAGTAACCCTTTAAGGCCACTTTCATGGTTTGCATTAATGTCACTGTTCAATAGAAACTCTGAGAGTCTGATAGATATCAAAAGATGCGTAGGCTTGCATCCATTAAGATTATTAGAACTTTGATGAACTTTGCACCACACGGACAAAGATATGAATTTCTCTAAGGGAACTCCAGTGTTACATAATTACAATGAGCCAATGACTGACAGTTTGCGTAACAAGACTGAGCATATTGTTAGAACCATTTTCAAGACAAATCCATCATCACAGTGGTCGTGCCATGCATCAGATCTTATGTTTTGATACAAACCAGACGGTGGAAAAAAAACATTTTTTTGTAGAAAAAAGAGATTGCCGCATCAGGAGAGAGTCAAAAGTATGATTGGACTGGATTAAAAACAGAATCTGACGCACGGCCTTTCAATTTCTTTGGCCATATTAGATTTCTATCCATATTGCTTTTATAGTTTCTGTTTACCACTTTATTCATCCATGAAGAATGCTAGAAAAGCATTGGGACATTAAACTGTAGTTCCGAAAGCAGACAGATAGACATGGCATGAGCAGATACAAGAGAAGAGAAATTGCTTTTAGTTAAAAAAAAAAAAAGATTTTGGTTAACATCCTCAGTATCTTCTTACCCATTTACGTGGAGCTTTGTTATCCCTCAAAGAACCTGCAGGCTAATTTAGCATTTGAGAAAAAATAGTGAAAAGGATCATTTGACCCTGACAGCTTCTTGCATTAAGGTGGGGAATATTTGAGAATCTTTCTTCCTGTGATATGTGAAACTGCATGTTTCCCCCAGTATCTTTGAAAGATAGGCTATTAGAAGCAATCGCTGACTCCGTTGTTGAATCACATCTAGAAAAACGAGTGACAATGTGACACAAGATTCGACATTTCTTAAATGATACATTTGCAAGAGAAGAACAGAGAGAGCAGAATTGTGTGTTGGTTTGGGTGTGTCGGGGGTTGGCTGTACATTGGGGTAATTGTTGTTGTGTTCATGTTACAGAGATAAAAACAGTAATCCAGATATGTCCTTTGAGAATTAATTCTTTGTAACCACAGCAATAAAAGTAAGGCCTATCCACACAGCAACAAGAGTCTCAGCAGTAAAAAGATCTCAGGCCTATGTGTTCAATGAGCCAAGCGAGGCACGAGTGCTCCCAGAGTCAGGGGGACTTGATTTGCTGTGACATTTAGCAGGAAGACAAAGGCTCTAACTCTGAATTCACACCAGAAGCAACACTTCAGCAACATGCCGGTGCTGTACGATCAACCCTTCCCTCAAAAAACAAAAACAACTCTTTTTTGTCTAAAAAAATAATCTGAATCCAGGTCGGTGTTAACAACTACTTCGAATTAACCCTCTGAATGGGGGAGCGAATCTTGTGATAGTAAATCCCTCCTGAGAATTGGAGATCTAACCAATGCTTGTAAGATTTGGAAATGTCTTGAAAACGTTTCAAAAGCTCACAATTACACATAAAATGTGTCAAACTGGAAGAATGCTTGCCAGTTTTACCACTAACAAGCTAGTAGCTACACAATTGAGGCCTGAAGAACTTTTTCCAGAACTTCTAACATGGACCCTTTTTAAAAAAAGATTACAAAGACTGAAACCTCCTAACCCATCTTTAATAACCCAGTAATCTTTGAAGTGACGCACATCATCGAAAGAAGCATTAAATTGCCTGCCTCAGGGGAGAAAAAAGTTACAGTTGCACGCTCAACATCCTGCCAACACCCTCAGCAGGGGTTGTGTTTACACAGCCCTATTGTGTGTTTAGTACCGGGGATCAATTCATCCTATTATCCTTTCAGCAGCAGCTGAGTAGAGCTGTGCTGCTCAAAGGACCATGGCCAGCTAAACTATCTTTATTAAGTTAGATAAAACTAGAAATGCAACTACAGCTATCGATCTGTTCCATGGGTTAGGGTTATAACATTGGCAAGTTCTTGATGTATAGACGGTCAATCAACACAAGATAATTTATTGTAGCAACAAATGGGGTGCCCTTCGGTGTGGAGCATGAGCACAAGCACGAGTGCACAACCTGGACAAGAAATACAGGAACGTGAGAGGGCCATCTTTGACCAAAACAAAACAAAAAAGTCAGGAAAGTTACAGTCATGTTCTCTGTGATGGTTTCCATTGTGCTGCTACGGCAGAGTGCAGAGCAACTTGGCCAAGTCTGAGTCTGCATAGTTCACCTCCTTGCATTCTGAGATCCCTCTTGCAATGCGGGCACAATTACAGATACAGATCACATGTTAAATGACTTTGTTATTGCATTGTTAACAACTAACCCACAAGATGCAGAAGAGAGAGGTGTAAGAAAAAGGGTACAAAAAAAGGTGATGTGGTCGTAATTCAGCGCACGCCTTACACGCATTGCGTAGAGATGGTGTAGAGTGACACATTTGTACAAATACAAGTGGATCCTTTCAGTCTGACTGAAGACAAAATGCATCAACGTCTTTGTAGACTGGTCTCAACAAAGTTCAGCTCCCATCAAAAAACACCCATCCAACCAGGTGTACTCACGCGTGCTACTGTAAGGTGCCATGGATAGAAACCACCCACCAAACGGCATTATGCTGTGCAGATTTTGTCTCTGCTCACTGAGAGATCCCATGAGTACATGACAGCAAGAGGGATGCATGTCGTGACAACAGGGAATGGAAATAGAAGCACTGCTGTACAGGGCGATAAATTGCCTGTAACACAGAGTTATAATGGCCGCGTGATAGTGCTAGGATATACAGGAACCACTGAGAGACACTTGGCTCATTAGGTTGAGGCATTGAGGGGATGAGTGGGTGTGTGAGCGGGTGAGTATATGACACGACAAGGCTTTGATGCGCTGACAGGTAGAGAGCTTATTCTCCCGCACTTCCACTGTCACTGTTGCCTCTTTTTCACCTCTCACACATTCTCTCACTCTTGATAAACTCACTACAAGCTGGATTATTGTTCCCCCGTTCGGTGTCTTCGCTGTTTCACGCTCTCTAAGCTTGCTCTGCCTCCCGACTCTTGTCTCATTTCTGCGGCATCTCCTCCTCATTTGCTTTCGTCTTCTCACTTTTACTCAGTTGTTGCCTTCCTTCCCCCTCACTGAGCTCCGTGCTTGGATATCTATAGCAACAGCCTGACAGGACATTCAGGTGGGCGAAGGTGTGAACATCCCTCAGAAAACCCCATAATAGATGATATCTGCGTAAATGCAGGATCCTCACGAGTTGGGCTTGTCATTACATCAATTTAGAGGATATTTAGAGCAAAGCCGGGTTAATATAGTTCCGGGTGGGCTCGTTTGGATTCGTAAAGCACTGACAAGCAGAAAATAGTGTGAATGAGCAATGTGCACCCACAGTGACTGGTTGCTGTATGTGGACCTGTCTGCGAGTTAGACATGATTTTACGATGCTGATAGGATCGACTATATTTTTTTTATCATTGTGCATGTAACATCGTCTCATACACAGTCACACATGGACAGAGACAAAGACAGATTTATGAGTGCGCATATACTGTACTGTGTTTTTCTGTTCTACACTCACACACACACCCTGCTATATCCCTGTTAAAGAGTTTTCATGCGTAGGTTTTTTTCTCACCTGAATATGTGGTCTAAATATAAATGGTGTTGTGTGCTTTGTGGATCGTAAAGCTCCTTGACGTGAATTATTGATTTATGATATTGGACTAAATAAACAAAGTTGACTTGAATTGACCTGCAATTGGCAACAGAAAACAGAGGGGGACTGCACAGCCACGATAGCGAGGGTTAACTTCCAGACTTTTTTTCCCCGTAGGATTGGGCAGGACTGGAAAACACAGTCCCATGTAAATGCTGAAGAAGGAACACAGCAACCAACAACCAAATGGATGAAACACATTCAGGGCCCTGAGACTAGATTACACAGTGATTGCCAATTGAATTTTGTATTGTTTTACACATGCTCACACAGCATGTTCCAGTCTTTCAGCTATTAACTTTTCCAAAATTGTTTTATTGAGGTTCAAGACCATTGATCTCAGTGTCTCTTTTGATAGAGCACAGATTGTGGTGTACCAGCATTTCAAGCCCCCCTCGAGTGTATTTCGGCTATTTCACACTGCAGCATTCCTGTCCTGCCCTGACAATGTTGATTAGCCACACTGTTCGCCAAATGTTTTTTGCCAATGATTTTTTTTTAGCTAAGCGGTTGCTTAAATGGGACAATGGTATATGACTACAGCAGAATCTTCAAGTCATACATCATCCTCTAGTTAGTTTAGTTTTTTTAGTTTAGTTTAGATAGTTTATTTCGAATATGTAAAAAACAAAATTATCATACATTAATGGGCAGTCATAAAGAAAAGGAAAAAAAAAGAGAAAAATAAAAATGGAAAATGTACAATAACAAAGTATTACAAAGTAAACATAAACTGAAAAAATATAAATTTTGTTTACATATCCGAAAAGGAGTGGGAAGAAGTATAAACTTATTTTATTCCACCTCTTTTTAATAAATATTACTGAAATAACACTTAAATATTTTGCCTTCTATCTATAAAGTAATAATAACAATAATAATAACTTCCATTTGTCATTCTTCAATTACCCTTGTTCTATATCTAACATAGCATAATTCTATTACAAAGATATTTATCTTAATAAAATATTATATTATTCTTTATATTATTATAATACATAACATACACACACATACTGAAGATGACACAGAGTACAATATAGCTACCTATATAAACATACATACACACGGACGTACACACACACACATATATATACACATATACATACATACATACATATGACATACACACACACATACTGAAGATAACACATAGATACATAAATGAGAAAGTACAGAAACAATATACACACAGTTATAATCATACACCCTCCTCATTTCTGTACCTTGTAAAAATCATCTCCTTATATATTTTTTTAAACTGGTTTATGTTTGGACATTCCCTAAGCGTTTTTCTTGTTGTGCGTGCCTTCAGTGTTTTGAATTTAAATTTTCCCCTTAGATTATATTCCCTTCAAGTGAATAGTGTCTGAATGTTTTCTGGTAGTAGATTATTTTTTGCTTTAAATAGTGTTTGTGCTGTATAAAAATCCACCATATCTTTGAATTTTATTAGTTTTGACTGTAAGAATAGTGAGTTTGTGTGATCCTTGTATCCAACCCCATGAATGATCCGTATTGCTTTCTTTTGTAAAATTAAAAGTGGATGTATTGTAGTCATATAGTTATTGCCCCAAACTTCTACACAGTAAATAAGGTATGGCAGAACTAATATACAATATAGAGTACGTAGTGATTTATGATCCAGTGCATGTTTTGTTTTATTTAATACTGCGATGCATCTTGACATTTTGGTTTGTACATGTTTAATTTGTGATTTCCAACTAATCTTCTTATCTATGATCACCCCTAAAAATTTAATTTCATTTACTCTTTCAATACTAACCCCATCTAATTGTATCTCTGGTTGTACATTAGTTCTGTGATTTCCAAAAAGTATAAGTCTTGTTTTGCTAAGGTTTAATGATAATTTATTTTTGTCCGACCATTCTTTTATTTTATTCAATTCAGTATTGATCACTTCTGTTAAAATTTGTAGATCACTACCAGAACAAAAAATATTTGTATCATCTGCAAACAAGACCAACTTCAAAACTTTTGATACCTTACATATGTCATTGATATAGAGTATAAAGAGTTTGGGGCCCAACACTGACCCCTGAGGGACGCCGCAGGTAATGTCCAAACACTTTGAACAAGTATCACCCAATTTCACAAACTGCTTCCTATTTGTTAAGTAGCTCTTGATCCACTCTAATGCTTTTCCCCTGATGCCATACCGGTCTAGTTTCTTGAATAATATATCATGGTTTATTGTGTCAAAAGCTTTTTTTAGGTCTATGAATATCCCAACTGTATACTCTTTTTGATCTATTGAATTTGTAATTTCCTCAACTGAATCGATTAATGCCAGTGATGTTGCTCTGTTGGATCTAAATCCATACTGACTTTCAGTGAGTAATTGGTGTTTATTTATGAAATTGTCCAGTCGGTTATTGAAAAGCTTTTCTAGAATTTTAGAGAATTGAGATAGTAAGATAGTAAGTACTTGCCCAAGCACACCAAGAAAAGAGTTTGAGAGGACTCACAAAATGAGAGCAATTGGCTCATGTTTATGTGGTGTTAAAAGAGTAGCGTGGTTCTTTAAAGGATCAGGGCTGTGTGTGAGAGACAGATTGGCAGTGGCTGTTACAGTTTGACTATATTCCGCTTCTCAGAACCCAAGAAAAACTTGTGTTTGACTGACTGCTATCGCTGTCCATGCTAATACCCATGTAACTGCTGTCCATGCTAATGATGTTGATCTTGCTAGAGCGGCAATGTGGTTGCCATGGTAATGCACGCAGCCATCGTCTGTTTGAAAAAGAATGTTAACCGTTAAAGCGGAAGAAACAATTGTTTGAGTGGAGCTTTAATGATTAAGTAAACTGACAAATCACATTCAGGAATTCAGCTTCTATCCAGACTGTCATAGATTTCATGGCAGAAAACACTGAGAATGAAACCTTTAAACTGACAATTGTGCCATGCTCCAATGAATGAAAAACAGGAGAAACATTGAAATAGTCTAACATCATACACAGAAGCTTTATACTTTCATAGAGGACCAGCAAAAAAAAAAAAGAAAAAGAAAAGAAAAAGCAGGCAGTGAGTCAGCGTGTTGGACTGCAGCTCATCAGTATATTATCACCCAACCTTTGCCTACCCTCTTCGCTCCACTACAGCTGCCTGCAACACAGCATCCCTCTCGCACCAGCGCTGTGATAAGATCTGACTTAACCTTGGTGAGGTGCATCACCTCCAACAATAACACTACCCTGTCACAACTACAGAACATCACCTTCAGGGGATAGGGGTACCATTAAGAGAGGAAATAAGCTTAACAGATAAGGGCAGATTACAGATTCGGCTTGCATGTTGCATGCATTGGTTAGTTCAGCATTATCTCCTTCTCACAGATTCTTTTTTCATAATGTTTAAAGACTCGAACCAGCTTGCAACAGAAGAGACTGAAAACATTGTGTTCATTGTCTGGCGGTCCTGTCAGTCTTGCGTGAAAAGAGAGAGAGATTAAAATTCACAATTAACCCGTCAAACTACTAATGTTTAGGAGTCTATCATATTTTACCGACTTTTAAAAGGACTGCCATGAAATTTGACGTGTGCTTCAACCCTAATGAGCCACCATGAGGTTGAGGGTTTTTTTTTGTTTATTAGTGACAAGTTTCAACAACTTTTGGATTTATTACTGGGATATTTGGCACAGACACAAGCAATTAATTTTGCCATGGTGATACCCTGAATTTATAGCACCATTATTAGGTCAAAACTTAAATTAAGTACTTTGGTTTATGATGAAATACCAACAAAACTAATAACATTCCTGTGAGCTTCAGTTTTACTTTGTGTTTTGCGCTAACGTTGCATGCATTTAATTTGTAGCATGTTTGTTACCTGATGTTAGCATTTCCCTCAGAGCACTGCTGTGCATAAGTTCAGCCTCAAAGACCTGCTAGCATGGCTGAACACTCTTGGTCTTGTTAATGACATAGAATGTAAAATAAATATTGAATGGAGCCACGACCCATTGGTTTGTAGACACATTTTAATGGCTTGAGTTTGACATTATGACCGCAGCCACCTCGGTTTTTTTGGAACAAAACCATATTTGGACCAGAGGGTAGATCTGGGAAAGACATGCATTGCTATGCCTCTTTCCTGATCTGACTGAGAATCCATCAACACATTGTGGTCAAAACTAGGTAGCTAGGCCTTAGAGCATGACATGCTTTATCATCTTTTCTACTCTGAATGGGTCCATACTTTAAAAAGTCAACAACCATTCTGTATTGACAGCGACATAAAATACCATACCATAAAATCATTAGGAAACTGTTTACTGCCATAATATACCAAGAGAGAAGTAGAGTCATTTTCTCGTAAGCTTACATACAAACAGACTTCACTTCACAACCAGTGGAGTCACCCCCTGTTGGCCATTAGAAGGAATGCATGTTTAAGGCACTTTCGCATTGGTTTCACGTATCATCAGTTTTGTGGGTAACACATCACAGAAATATATTTCTGTCAGTGGTAACGGACTAATATTACGCGTTGTTACAAACATTTCAGAAATATAATATTACAGTTAGGTCATGTAACATGCTACAATGCGTGTTAATGACTGAAGTGATGCGTTAATTGTTGTTTCTTTAAGAATCCATCCACACCAACATGACCATATTAATATAGGCTATGCATGTGTTTTATATAGCTGAGCCTATAAATTCTTTGTTCAGTCTCTGTGTGACTGAAATTAGTCTGACAATGAAGCCAGATCCTCCAAACTTGCTTCAATTCACATTCTTGAATCACATTATGTCCAGGCACTCCTTGTTCTGTGGACCAAAATAAAAAGGATAGAAAAAGAGATTTTTGTCTTGTCATGTCATCATAGGCTTCATTATAGTACATATAGGACTATTGTGTTTCATATGACTACGCCTACAATTCAAAATATTTCATTCAGGAACACTCTCGTCATTGATTAAATCATTTATTGCAACAAATGATATACAGTTAGGCTTGGCGCTGAAGGCCCTGCTCCAAAAGCTCCCCGGATTTGACAAGCAGCATGCTAAGTCACTCCAGGGAGCGCGATGCATACACCCCTGCAGGGGTAGAATCAAGCAACTAAATAAATTAAAGTCATTTTTGACTCAGACTAAGCAGGTAGAGGCTGGGGTGGTGGTGGCAAGCTTGCCGGCAGCAGCGATGTACGTGCAGCAGTGTTGAAGGAGAGATCACTGAATGATGGCTTAGGTTTAAATGAACCGCCTTATTTGGGAGAGTGGATGTGGTTGGTCAGTGGCTTATGCTGATCTGATCAGCTGGCTGTCAGCTGACTCCAGCTGGGGCTAATGACTTCCGTGTCCTGCATGAATTTGCGCTATGCTTCATTTATTTCTATCTCATAATATATCAGACTTTGATCCTTTGTCTGCCTGCTCATCCCTGTGTCAAAGGTCATTTAAAATAGGCTATTCAATTGTTATGTTATTTGGATATTTGGTTGAAGGTAACCAAAAAGTAGTATAATAAGTAATATATTACTCCATGCAGAAAGTTATGTTGTAATTTAATGTATGACTTTAAGATAAAAGTAACTAGTAATACGTAATATATTGCATTTTGAAAGTAACTTGCCTAATACTGCTTATTAGACTGTTTATGGTGAATAAGAAACAGGCACCTTAATGTCCCATGACTGGTGTACTCAGCTGTTAGTAACTGCTTTATAATAAATTGTCATTTAGCTACCGACAGCAAGTTTCAATTGAAACAGACTGACCTTGCAAAAAGTACCCTCTGTGCAGCTGAGCCTACTTCTTCTTTTTTTCCTCTCAGGTGTTGTTATTATTCGTCTGATGTCAATAACTTACTCTGTATGTTGACTGATATTTTTCACTGTAATACATTCTTTATCAGAAATGTGGACTATTATTCATTTCTAGACAGAACTCCCACATCTTCAACTATCACTAACAATTCCCAGTAGAGACTGTATTCCTGGATCTGACAAGTAATGATGAGGGGGGATTGGCTATTATTCAAGGCTTTAATAACAGATGAAATCCTGAGAAATTGAAAACTAAATGGATCCCCTTTAGCAGGTATGGTAATTAAAAGTTAATGGAAAAATTGTGAGAGCACAGATACAGCAGCAGTTGTCAGATGGAATACATTACAACACATAATAATTCACTTTGGGACGCCAGAGGTCACAGTACAGCCTTCTGGAGGTGTTCGAGGTCTGAATCAGTGAAACATCTGCGATGGGAGGTTCCCATTTGATAACCCAGTGATAAACCAGGGCTTGCTGCTCGACATTAAAGGTACGCAGTTGCCAGATAGTCATGATTGAATGCTTAACTTGTGCCATTCTTTATGTTTCACAGTATGATTTACAGGTTGTAAGTAAAATTGCTACTGCTGTGTACACTTTCAAGCAGCTATTTTTTGCTCTTTATATCCAAACAAGCCAAGACAGAGCAGTTACTAGTGTTTTGCCAGCGGCTGCTTACTTTGTTGTTAGCTGAGATGTTGTGACAGAGGTTAAGATGACTACTGACTGAGAGATATGTGTACTTTTTTTTAAAGAATGGGAACTGATGCTTGTGCGCACTCTAAACTGTGATAGCACTAGATAAAGCGGCCAGGCCGCTGATAACATCTGAGGATGGAAATAGCTTTTGCTTTTGAAAAAGGATACCAAGCTCTGTGTGTAAACAGAACGAGGAGTAAAGGGACTGAAATTACATGCAGGGGAATGTATGAGGGTGAGAATTTGCACATAGCCTGTAAAAAAAAAAATGTTTTTGTGACTATGTCCTCATGATTATGGATATATTCATTTACAGCAGGAAATAAAGCAGCATCCTGCCAGTTTGCATTTTGGCAAAGGCAACATAATGTATCCCTGAAGATACATTTTTAAGACACAAACATTTACAAATTTCAACAAAGGATACACACTGTAACTTAGTTATATCAACTCATTGTTGATATCCAGCTATTGATCATTGGCAAATCTTACTTACCAACAAGTAAGTTCAACACAGATATTATTTAGTTGCTTTTTCAGTGTGAGAACCCTATTTATTGCAAATTAACATTATGCAAAGTGAGGGCTTTTTTTCCAATCGCGCACATGTGCAAGGTCACTGTCCACTATACTCGTACAAATGGGGTACTGTAATCTTGAGTAGGAATACAGGCTTATCATATGACTTCTGAAAGTTACGTTTATAAGTTATTTATAAGTTATATATATATATATATATATATATATATATATATATATAATATATATATATATATATATATATATATATATATATATATATATATATATATAAGTTATAAGTTATTTTTCTATACAAATATTGTTAATTGACATAACTGGCAAGTCCAAAACCACACCAGACGTCAGTATTTGATGATCCGAGGATAAGACTCAACGATTAACAATCCATCTTCAGAAATGACTTTATGTTGCTTTAAACCCCATCAGAATGTCTTGGAGACAAAGTTGTTTATCCATAGGCAATTCAAGAATTATTATGATGTAGATATGGCAGTAACATTGTTAAAACAAGTCGGTGTCACGCACACTGCTTTCTGGCAGGTCACTTGTCTTTTTGTGGACTGCAGTCTCTCTTGGCTCGGCCTGGTAGGATATGTTTCAGCAGATAAACAGCTGGAGGACACCTCAGGAGTGCTACCATTGCATCCTACTGACGTTTGAACTCTCTCAACCTGCATGCTGCTGTCAGTCCTTATGTGCTTGCCACGCGCACACACTGGTCCATTGTACTTTTGCAACCCATGAGGGAGGTGGTTGTGGTGAAAAAGAAGCGCCTTTAGAGGCCTATTATCCACAGCGTCTGCAATGTTGATATGGGGGTATTTAACTTGAGCTTCTCCCTCTGCCTCTATCTGTCTTCATCTGTCTCACTCTGTCTGAGCTTCCCAGTGTTTGTGTTTGTGTCAACAACCATTAATCATCTGTAGCCACTGCAACAAATGCTCTGGGACACTTTTAGTTAGATACAGCTTTGACAAGCACACAGTTCCATACACATGCACATACAAGTGCACAGGTTAATGTTGTACACACACCGTTACACACACTGTAGCCTACACAAAACCACCTGAGCATTAACTGACTTTTCACATTAATATGTATTAATTCCTAATATATGCACATATTTCTCACCATATGGACATGTTCTCAACATGGCCATACTGCCATGTTTTTCAATTTACTGCACTCTTTCTCACATTGTAGAATGTGAAGTGAGAATATCTGTAGGTCAGCTGTAGTATTATCACCTAAGAAACATTTGATATCTATGCAGATAAATCACCAAATGTTGTTGAGCCACATGGTAAGGCTTTAAGAGGTCATATTATGCTATGTTCACTTTCACAATTTTATTTGAGGGTCTTGGCAGAATAGGTTTACGTACTTTAATTTTCAAAAAACGTTATTTTTCTCATGTGGTGCATTGCTGCAGCACCCCTTTACACACTGTGTCTTGAACGTTCTGTTTCAGCTATGGAGTGAGACATCACACCTCTGTTCAATCTTTGACGAGAGTTGCCAGGATGTAGCTAATCGGAGGCAAAGTAGGGTGGGTCATGCCGAGCAAGGTAGTGTGAGCTGGTAACCATGGCTGCAGTACAGCCGTATATATTTAGTAATATACATATATTTAGTAATATATATGTATATATATATATATATATATATATATATATATATATATATATAATATATATATATATATATATATATATATATATATATACATATACATATATATGTATATGTATATATATATATATATATATATATATATATATATATATATATATATTTAGTAATAGTAATATATAGTAAGTAATACATATAAACGCCTGTTACATAGTGACGCGAAGTAAAGGCTCCACTCCAAACCAGGTGTGAACTTCAGGCTTTTTCCATTTTTTCTGTAGGTTCACGTCTTATGCACTGCACTGTGAGCATCTGATGTATGGCATAGAATAAATGCAATAATTCCCCATAGTTTAACTGGTTATCTGTCAAACTGCATTTTTGAGAATAGGGGCATTCCTATTGCAATGCAAATGAAATCATGAAGGCCACATAAATACTGCAAATGACCTGAAGACGTCACATGACAGCAAATGGTTGTCGTTGCTAGGCGACAGTGGCTGATTAGCAGTAGCACACATGAAGATGAAAACACACTTGTGATTTGAGAAGAGCTTTATTTTAACCAATGCCACAGATCCACACACACTGTTGGCCTCCAGTGGAGCCAGAGGAGTCAAACACCTGAGCACAGTGAGACACTGATAACTGATCATTTTGTTTGCCGAAGTTTGACAGAGCATGGATGCAAATTGATTAACTGCACAAATGTGACGGTAAGCGATCAGCGATGTCACCATTTGACCAAAAACACTGCCGCAGAATTTCTGCTTCACACAAGCCTTGTGACTTCATTATGATGAATTGGCAGAACTTGCAACAGTAGACTGGACGAGACTGTGAACAGTGTCTCATTGTCTGTATGGAGCTGTGTAAGAAGAAGTGAACGAGACAAATGAAAATAAAAATAAAGAGATACTACACTGTAATATTCAATATTCAAATGGTGATACATTCTGTATCTCACATGTTGTACACATGTTGTATGCTGTATATTTTCACGGTACAGGTAGGCCTGTGTACCATTAACAATACTTTGCTGTTTTCATCTGTTACCAATGTTTTTATTTTCAAAATGCAATTTTTGTCGATGGATTTCAACCTCATCTTGTGCCCTTATATGTTTGTGATCTTCTGCGTATTTATTGGCCTGTGACGAGAGCCCTCCGGATATCCCAAGGTCCCGACGAGATTGTAAAAGTGATCCCTCCTTGAGGCTGCTTGACAAGTTCATTCTGCAACATCTATTTATTTCTATTCTAGCACCCTTTCTTTAATTCCTGACCATGTCTTTGATAATCTTTCCTGCGTTCTGTTTCCTGCTCCATTATCTTTTAATCCTCTCTTCATAACTCACTTTTTAATAGCCTTTTAAGTTTTATATCTTTTCCCTTTTCAGCCGTCTTGTGGTTTCTTCCTACCTTGTGATGTTTTGTCTTATTCACTTATTATTTAATTTCCTTGGATATCCCTCTTGACAATATTCTATAAAATAACGTTTGTTTTGTTCCATACAGAGTTGCTGTTTTGTTAATATGTGTGAACAAATTTTGCTTCTTGCAAAGAATGAAATGTTCTCCCAAATCAGTCAACATTGCCTCTGCACTTGTGGGTATGTCTCCTTTACCCATTCTTGGGATTGATTGTTTTCTGTAATCATTCCTACTACCAGACCATGGTGCTGACGTTAAATGTTAGTGTTTTGCTGATCATTGCTAACCTAATATCTGACTATAAACAATGTGATGTATACGTGAAGATCGTCATGCTATGAGGGGTCGAGGTGAAGTCGGAACAAATGAGTCTTGAGTCTTTTGTGGAAAATGGAGAGTGATTCCGCTGTCCTGAAATTGGTCAGGAGTTCATTCCACCACTGAGGTGCCAAAACAGAGAAGAGTCGCAACTTTGCTGCGCAGGCTTTGTTTGCTCTCAGCGGTGGGGGTACCAAACCGGCCAGCTGATGTAGAAGAGCGAAGTGGTCTGACCGGTGTTTGGAGGTAGACAGGTGCAGTTCAGCATATTCAACAGAGGCACACAAGCACATACTGCAGAAGTTTAAGGAAGGAAATGGAAAAGTTGACTGAGGTGCATCCTGGTACTGACCTTGTTCGACTGTGGTGTCACAGGGCGAAAAATGGGCCGAATTTAGGAAGGCTGAGTTGTGGCATCTATTGTGGTTTCTTGAATTGCTTTTTGGGGGTTTTGAAAAAAAACAAAAAAAACATTGAAACACACAATACGTTACAATACAAACACTTGGAGCTGCAGACTGCTACCGACTGTAGTAATTGGAACTTCTCTCTTTGCCCACAACCACCTGTGACTCATAGTGTATAGAGGCAGAAGTTGTCAAATAAGTCACAGTGGCCTGCCTTCAGCTGGGCCCCATAAAAATATCCATTCACAGCTACACATACCCTGCTTTCCCACATTTGTCATACGAGTCCGCATCAAACCTTCCAATCCACTCCCAGTCTGACTCTTACTCTGGTGAGGCCTGTTGAACCTGGAGGCCAAACTTCTGACATCACATCAGATGGCTGATGTGACCTCATGTCCCACCGCTGACCTGGCAGACCAGCCTTATTACACAACTGCCATGTTAGTGCCAATTGAAAGTGGCAGCAGAGCCTGTCGCAGAATCTTAATCACAGTTTATAATTGGCAGCTGGTTCAGTGTGCATGTACAGGGTGTGTGTGTGTGTGTGTGTTTTGCAGAAAGTGCGCTGCACAACCCGAAGTGTAAAAATATAATGTGTTTGAATGACTGTGAGTGTATGCGATGGTCAGAAAGGAAAAGTGAGCAGGGGCATGTGACAATAGACACCGAGCTAAGTGATATTATTCAATTCTGTCACTAGTTTTAAAGGGAAACTATTGGCGCTGTAGCTCAGGAAGTAGAGCCGGTCAACCAGCAATCAGAAGTTTGATGGTTCGTTGCATGTCGAAGCATCCTTGAACTGAACCCCAAATTGCTCCTGATGATCAGTTGGCACCTTGCATGGCAAGCCCCTGCCATCAGTGTATGAATGTGTGTATGAATGTGTGTGTTAATGGATGAACGTTACAAGTGTTGTAAAGCGCTTTGAACGGTCAGTGGACCGGAGAAGTGCTATAGCCATAACTAGTGCCTATTCAGGGCCTGCCGATGCATGCTGGGGGTGAGTTGGGTTGATTACATATAATGCTATATGTGAGCAGCGGCAGCGAAAATGCAGAAGCATGGAAAGAGTGAGCAGAGCTTGACACTTTAAATAGACACATTGGATGCGAGCAGAGAGCGGAGAATGATACGTGTGAGTGATTACTTTCAGGCTTTCTGCCTCCATTAATTTGCTTGTTACTCCAAATGCTGAAAGAAACATGTAAGAAGAGGCCTCCAAGGTCCGTATGGTGACATGCTCAAAGAGAAGAGGGATTTTAATCATTAGCAATCCAATGATTTGAATCAACTGGAAATGTTAATATTTAAACGTTCAATCGATGAATACTTTATGAATAGGAATACATTTGCACAGGAGTCCTCCATCTGGAGGGATCATACTCTATGTTAGTTGAGGGAAATAGTGTGATTTACACTGTATATTGAGTGTGTCTTCAGCTAATGTAATTTGTGTGTGTGTGAGTGTAGAAACAAGCTCTGTCACACCACATATTCATTACAGTTCCGAGGATTTATAACTGCTTAGTGCAAAGTTCATCCGCACTTCTTCTGCTCATCACTGTTCCCATTTAGCAGGCGGGAGGACGTGTTGGCGGGAGGACGTATTGCAAATCCCCCCCTTTGAAATGGGACAACCCTCTACATTATCACTTGTCATCAATGGCATTTATATAAAGAGACGCAATCGAACATTTCCCACATGCCGTCTTCACCTGTAGTGAGACCTCTATGTTACTGTTTCAGTTCTGGTATAATCCCAATGCCACTTGCCATTTATCTGATGGAGATCGAACAGCATCGCTGCTCGTAATTTGTTCACGACTTCACGCTGGCAATCAAGTCAGCACAAGAAATTGAACACTTCTTCATTACACTGCCTCTTGTGGTGCTTTACAAGCTAACTGTAACAGATTTTGGCCATCATGCCATCAAAGAAGGGCCAAGCAACATCGAAATACATCAAAATGTGGGATTGTCATGCACAACTTAGCCATAACAATGAAACATGAGCCATTTCGTTAGCTACCATAACGGTCAGTTTGAGGTGTGCCTCTAAAAAATTTAATTTGAAGGGGCTTTGTAGCCCTAATACTTCACCCTACCCCTCTATCTGAACATGGCTGGTGACACCATACCCCAAGGCATAAATGCTAAAAAGACAAGGGGTAGGTCTGAGTTGTAGTGGCATGGGGTGATTTGAGCATTGGTATCTGACAACATTTTGGAAAGAACCTTACAGTGGAATAAAATGCTTTTCTTAACCTTTCCCTTGACAAACTAATAATGACAAGTCTTCTGGGTTCATCTGTTTGAGAACTATTTAAAAAAAAACAGTGAAAACACTAAAAAACTCAACAGCAAAAAACTATTTGTCGATACAAATGGAAAGTAATGGACTGTGACACAAAGTTTAACCACTAGAAAACAGTTTAAAGAGGAATAAATCAAGACTAAAAGAGCAGGGAGTAGACATTTAGCCAGTTGCTCTTATAAGAAAATTAGATAAGGTGAAGAGGCAAGAGGCACGTTGTACTTGAAATTGATATTGTTGTGTCAAATCCGCACCAGAAAACATAGATTTTCCTTCCAAATTGATGGTAGTGGTGCCATGGCTATTCAAGGTGGATTTAGCTTATCTTTAGAAGAAGTAGAAATAAAAATAAAGTGGAGCAAGTTTAGCTCTGTTCAGATATGTTATTTCAAAATAACCATGACTAATTAATGCAAGATAAATGTATAAACAGCTATTCTGTTTTATAAAAGATGTGATTGGCAAAGCTGAATGTCCTGATCTGAACTGGGTCTGACATTGGTGGGCATGATGGGGCAAGCAAGATATTTCACTTTGGACTATGTCATTCATCAGTATTCATCACAAGTGAAAATCTGCCTCTGAAAAATATTATGTTACATCACAATTTCAGGATGATATTGATATCTTGAAGCTGAGTTTAAAATTCACAGGTTGCCTCCTCCAGTGACTCCTCCACTCCTCATCCCAAGCCAATTTTCTTTAAATAAACCAGGCGAGGAAAACACAAGTTGACCCAAAAGTCAAAGAAAATACTCCATCAGCCTGCAAGCACATGTGAATAAAACCATGCTAACCAGTGGAGAGGAAAAAAGAGCAAATCAACCGCTACACTGCAAAATATGATCATGAGGGATGAGAGCATGTTCCTTTATATTAGCTCATAAGCACATAATTGGCATTAAATATCCACAGATAGCAAAGAAAATTGAAATTACTCCAATTCAATAGCCTCACAAACAAAACAGTCTGAGTGCTATTGAGTTCAGAGCAGCTCCCTCTCCCTTTCTTTTTAATCTTCTTCTTTTGCACCTCATTTGGGTGAGGGTGAATGCAGGCAAAAAGATTATCTTTGTGAGCAGCCATACAGGCACAGCCATGCGTTCATGGATCAGGGAGCCCCTCATTTAAAAGATCTGGTGTATGGCTTGCACGGGGTCAGAGCAAAGGATCTAAAGAGGGGCAGTGGATGAATGACTAATATATGTGTATGTCTTTAATTAAAATGAGTGAATGCAAGAAATGGCTTATAATGTACTTTAATGCTTAGTTAGTTGTAAGCCAATGAAGTGGAGGCTGCTGTGTAAAAAGGTGATGAATGGTGACAATATAGCAAAAATGGTACAGTAACAAACACTTCACATCCTTGAATTTGCATATGACTTCATTATGATGTGTTCTAATTATTGTCTTAATGGTGCCTATGAATGCTAAACGGGGGCATTTGGGCCATGAGTTTTTTTGAGTGTCAAGTTTTTCTCCAGCGTTTAGTTTCACCCTTTTTGCTCTAAAGAAACTTTGAAATTTCTGATGAACAGAAGTTATAACTAAGAATGTCAGAACAATATATGAAAGTCAGTTTCTCACTAAATTACATATTTGTCCCCTGTCATATTTGATCCTGGCGGATGAATATCATCTATAAACATTGGAGCTTTTTCTTTCATTAAGTTGTTGTTATTGCAAAGGATGGAGAATTTAAGGCTCTGAGTTGTTGTTGTCTTTTTCTTTGTGTGAACGAGCTGTTGAATGATTTATTCATGCCATGATTACTTCAAGGTTTTGCAAAGAAACGACACTTGTCACTCAAAATGTCATAATTTCAAGCAAGTTCGTCTCAAAATAGAAAAAGTGAAAACATAATGGATGTATGCAACAAAACTCTAACCCTGGGGTAACCCTAAATAGAAAACAAAAAGGATTGATTTGAATCCAAAATGACATTGAATCTGAAAATGACAATCAGTACTATTAAATTACTGTTGCTCATTTATACAGTTTATCTATAGTGAATAGCTGTCTCACCACAGGTTCTTCCTCGTTTAGTGCCTCATATAGGACATTAGCTTTATTTGCCACAAGGGGAAAACTGAGATCTGCTTAACCCTTTCTCCTGCTTAAGTGTTTCATGGCTGCGGGAGCTATCACTCAGGCTGAATAAGATGACAGAGCAGTGAAATAACCCCTCTGCGATGTGCCTTGGAAGACATAACATATGGAGTTCATTCATCTGAATTATAGTTAAGCACAGACAAATGCATGAACAGTTACCCAGATGGAAACATCTTTGTATTATAGACAAAATATAGAAATATCCATATCACAAAACATTTCCTGTTCTTGTAATCACTGTCCACACACGCACATAAACCCAGAAGTCAGAGAGGATCTTTGCCTCCAGTCCACATACAGGAAGCCCCTAACATACAAACATAAAACTTTTCGGAGGGCAGCACCGATAGAAAAACACAACGTCAAGCAGAAAATCCTCAAAAGTGAACAACTTCACTTCTTTGAGTCTCTTTGAGACATATCTGACATGTCGGTGGATTTGCTCCAGCTCTCCTTCAGATATTGGATGCCTGCGATGAATCCTTTCACCCTGAGCTCCAAGCTAAGCAGCGTTATCGTTGCACTATTTCAGCACAGTGGATCAGATAAGGATGGCTGAGGTGAATTCTGCCTACCAGCTGGTAAACCTCTATGGGTCTCATTCACTGAGGGAATGAAATATGATCCAGGAAGTCCAGTTTTATGTGCCCTGGACTTTATGAAGTCTGGGCTTATGATGACAAGGCACTACACGGCCATGTGTGCTCTTGTGAGGGAATATTTTACAACCCTAGAAAGTTGTCACCAATGCTGTAAGTTGCTCCTCTATCTCAATGCTGGCTAGGTGAATATCAGAGTGGAAATTTGACATAGTTTGCCTAATGCTTGCATAAGTTAGACTGGCCATATCAGTGCTTTGACACCAGGTGCTAAAGGCCAGTGTTAAGCCAGGATCAACCATTATGGATCATGTTGGGCTGTTAGAATAGATAAGGGGTTCCGATTTGTGCAGAAAAGTTGTTGCAGAACCACCTGCCAATTGTCTAGTGTGATGATCTCTGTTAAAATTTTAATGTTGGATTATTTTCAAGTTTACGGTCAACGATTTTTGAAATCCACTTCCAAGTGCAGTGTCTGACAGTTGTGGTGTTTATGATGCAAGCAGGTGAAATGCCAGAAACACATTTTAAATCATATGCCTCCATCGGAAGAGTTTTGTCATGCAGGATGAAAAGTCGGTCTCTTGAGAATACACCAACACACTGGTTACAGGGTTTGATGGTTCAGTCAGTCGTGACATGGTCATTACTTTTATGATGCAAATGAATGACAAAGGTTTAACATCCAACGAGATCCCGCTCGGTTAAAAAAAGGAACTTGTTTTCTACATTGGATTATTTTTTTAAAAACCCCTTTGGTTAATATATACTTGGTACCAGTCCATGATTACTAAAGTGGTGTGCGTATTGTATTGCTTTCAACCTCTCCTTTGACTACACCACAAATTGTTATGCGAAGCAAGCCATTTTTTGGCACACCTTGTGTCTCGCTTGCTCTGACTTTCTGTGCAGCTCCACAACTCATTGTTATGCCTGAATATGATTTCAGAGCCTGGTGGAGACACAAGGGCTGCCATTGAGTGTGTTTGGGCTATCGCCACAGTCTATTTTACACCTCACTAGCTTTGGATGAACCCATAAAATTACTGTGTCGGGTCCCAGCCTGGTAAACCTGGCACCGGCAAATGCTCTCCGGTGCTTCATTGCTGTTGAATCTCATATAAATTCATGACTTCTTCTCTTCTGTTTGTGTCATGAGAAAACAAGAACCTCTCTGTTGCCTTATCAACGTGATACCCTGCATATCTTAGTTTAGCTAACTGAAGCAGAGACTTAGCGGTACAGAGCAAATATAAATTGTGTTTCAGTGGACCATTGTGTATCCGACAAGCCCGCTTTCAAGCCAAAGCGGGGCGGCGAGAATGGAAAGCAGGAAGGAGGAAATATGTTGGAAAGAGGCTTTGCTAATGATGTTGCTAATTTGATGGACATGCACAAAGAGGGTGGGAGGGAAGGGGAGGGGGGGAGGCATCGCAAACAGTTGATTTATGCATGCAATGCTAATCAGCTGCTCTATTTTCTCTCATTTACTCACCATCTGAGATGTCCTTGGGCAAGGGAGATAAACAATCACACACATACACACACCCATCATCCAGACTTCCGACTGGAGTATTTTTTCATGGGGAAGCTGAAGGAGGCACCTGAGTTTGGATTTGAACTGTTGATTGACGCAAACACCTTGGTCCTGATGCTGCAGACTAGGATCAGTGGATCTTTACAGAGCTTTTACACAAATACTACTAGTGTTTCTGATCAGTGGAAACAGAATACATTTACATCCAGGAGGCAGGAATCTGTCTCCCTTTGAGGTAGCTCTTTCTGGTGTTTCAGAGAAACATTAGGATGAAGCTTGCAGTTTTATAAAAAGAGAATGAGCGTGGAAACAAGCTAAAGAGCGTGAGCGAACGTCACTTGAGGGAGTCCCCGTCGAGAGAGCGAGTGGTGTTAAGACATACAGCAGAGTGACAGAGTTGAATTAAACTTTAATAGTTAATAGTTTCACTGCAGTTACACTCTGAAGCAGAAATATGAATAAATAACCATGAACCACTCAGAAGATACTGCAGAGGCGATATCTAAAAATTGAAGTTCAAATGTCTTTGCCCTCGAACTAGTCTTCCAAATCGTCAACAGGTCTTTAGATGCAAACAATAATATGCAACCTTTCTGTTCCAGCAGTGAATAGACACCGGGGCAGCCATGTTTGATTGTTTGATTGATCGCCTGCGCCCAGTGGTAATAACGTTTTTAGGATGATATGTTTTCAAAAGATTGTATTACAACAAATCCTCTTGGAATGTTCACCTCTCTTGGATGCAAACTAATACATATCATCAATGAGCACCTTGAACAGGCTCAGAGCCTGGTCAAAATATTGTTTGTGGATTTAGCAGTGCCTCAAGTACCATTCCAACCCACCTGTTGGTGGCGAATTGGTGGATCTCTGGGTAAATCGCAAGTTTATTTTGTGGATTAACAACTTCTTAGCTAGCTCAGTCAGCAAGTCAGATTCAATTCTGCTCCCTCGCTTGCCAAAATCATTAACACAGATGCCCCCCAAGGGTTTGTTGATTCACCCAACTTATACACTCTGTATATCAACGCTAAACATCTGCTTCAGCTCACACCTATTCTAAAGCATCAATGTGTGACTTTTTGGAGAAAGACCATTGATTACAGATTCTCATCCTCGGGTCGACAAATACTGATGCTCTGTGTTGGCGAAGGACACGAGCGACCAACCCAAATTATCAGTATATGATGAGCTGAGGATTAGACTCAAGAATCTACTAAAAGGTTACATTTCCCCAAATTTAACAATTTGTCCGCACAGGAGACACAGAAGGATATGGTCATAAATTTTCGAAGGATAAAGACATTAGTTCATAGATTAAGGATGAATTCGTTGAACGGGTCCCAACCTACAAATATCTTAGAGGTTGAAATTGATGATAGATACTTAAGATTCAGTGAATGTGCACGGAGTAAGTCTCAGAAACTAGGCTGTTTTTTTAATTTAGGAAACTGAATCATTTTAAAGTGGACTGTCATTTCCTCTGCTTTACAGAGCGCCCCGTCCACTTTTCAGAAATATTGATGGTCAGGATCATGTGAAATTGCAGCACAATATCAAGACAGCACGTAGGATCGCTAGGAATGAGCCTGTGTCTGCAGCACGTCTGTACACTGACCTTATTTAAAAAAAAAAAATGGTGATGGGATCCTCAATGATCCTTTAAATCCTCTCCGCCTGATATTCTAAGGGAGGCAGGTCAAGTAGATGTGTGGATGACATCTTTACTGTACAGGTTTTGGTTTGGTTCTGGGGTAATTCATGGATTAAGATCAAAGCTACCCAAAGCAATGTTGGAATTTTTCCCCTCAATTATTAATTTAAGGCATTTTCTACCTTGAAATCTGTGGGTATTTTAAGCTCTCTGTAAGTGTGAAAAAACAGATCCGCGCTGAAGATACACACCTGTTGACTGATAACTCTTTCGCTGTTTTGTTGCACCTGCTCTCAAGTGTTTAATTACGGGTCAATTAAAATGTCAAATTGAGGAGAACTGCAAATGATTTTTCTAAACCTCACCAATGAGATATCCTGGTCTGACATGGAAGAACACACAATGCACAGGAGAGGGGAAGAATAGCTGGTGGAGAAAACAATTTGCGCTATCACACGCACGGTGGCAGTTAATAATCTCTCTTGATGAATCACCTGACGCAAAACAGCCTGGAAGGAATGGGGGAGTAAAAATGTGTAAATGAAGACGGTGAGAAATAGATGTTTGGAGAGTTTATTGTTTAATTAACTAGTCCTGTGTTTAGACAATGCTAATATAAATCACTGTGCATCCCCACCCATTGTGCTACCTATCAATTGACCCATCAAATCACTACTTTGACATTTGGGTCCAATGTTTTGGACATGCAGACATACTTCCAATATGCCAATATTGTGTTTATGACCTCCAATTCATTGGTTCATAAACCGCGTTATGCTGACCATCAATCCTCTTGGCCTTTTGACCCCGGTCTTTAGAAAGTGAAGAGTGACTACTGTTAAATCCATACACCATCTCTCACACCTTTGTTCAATAAAAATGCACTTTGCTTTGGTCTCATGGTTTCAAGGTTCTTTTATTTTCTACGGTTAAAAGAAAGAGTACAAAGACAAGCTCGCACAGGGACCCTTTTGCATTTCTTTCTAGTTGCATGTGAGCCTTGTCCTGACACCAATGGCTTGTAATTACAGCACCCTCATATCTTGGCAGCCGTCCTCCGACAACCTTCTAATGGATTCTGCCCCGGCGCTTTGGCAAACACCTGTCGGCCCCCGGATAGAGAGAGCACGGCCTGCCTTGTCCTTTTATATTTCAGGCATTATTTCATTACTCATGCTGTGCTTACATTCTGTCTCGCCTCAGGCACCCCCTAAGCACCCCTCTACCACCACCACCACACGCAATAACATACACACACATACTCCATCCTTCAAGTAAGGAACAAGTATGATATAAAAAATGAATGAATGAGCAGGGGTTTGTTATAAAACCAAAGTTATGCAAAGACAAGAAAAGCGCGTTGAGGAGGAGCGATCGAGAAACACACACAGGAAGAAGGAGGGAGAGACACAGAAGAGAGAAAGTGAGACATGAGGGAGGAAGCAGTGCGTAGTTTAAGCCACAAAGCGTGAGTCATGACACAGTGAGATGAAAGCATTTGTAGCCTTTCGGCTTTTTATCTCTGTTGATCTCTCCACAGGGGCCAAACTGCAGTGAAGGCATTTGAAGGTTACCAAAAGTTTGGGGAGAGGATTAACCTCACCTTACACTTATAGACTAAATGTTGCACCTTGGTGTCTGTGTGTGTTTCATAAAGTAGCATACATAGGAGTCTATTAAGCCAACATTATGGAAGAATTTATATTATTTCTGATTTTGCGTCCGTACAGTTTTGGGTGGCAACTCACTTTTAAACCACTGTCTGTTTCCTGCTCATCCAGCTCTTGTTTTGGCTGTCAGCATTCCCTGCTCTGTACCTAATAACCTTATCCTCCCGACTGTCCAATGTTCCTGTACGAATGGTGCAACACCAATCCTCATCTCGTGTTCCGAACTCCCGGTCCGGTCCGAGTCCGATGCTAGCTGAGCAAACTAGCAGTTAAAGTTAGCAGATATTAGAGGCTACTTTAGCAACACGTTCACTCAGGTTTACCTGTCTGTAAGTAAACTCCAATTAACAGAAAGTTGAGGCAGAGCAGCCAGAAGACATCAGGGGTATAACCGGAAAACTTCTTCTCCATAAAATACGATCCAGTTTCATCAACATAGATGGTGGTGTGTCACTAAACAGTTGAGATAAGTTAAAACCGTACATTTCTTTATGTTTGTCTAAGCTGTTGTTTTAACAATCAGCAAAGGGAAGACCCAAATGTGGGACTCAGACACAGAGCATGAATGAGTAAGAACAGGTTTATTGGCTGAGTTCAGGGAATGAAGGTGGGTGAGGGGAAAATTCAGCAGTTTAAGGCAGAGGGAGACCAGTTGCTGATAAAGCATGGCTGAGCAGAGGGGAATTCTGGGACACCAGGAACTGGCTTACTGGATGGCTGAACTGTAGACTGGGCAATGCACAGCCAGGCAGGCAAGCAGTGATGCTGTGGCACAAAGGAAAAAACAGAGTAAAAGGTGAATAAACACGAGGAGTAACTTGAAACCACAATTCTAAGAGCCTGTGTCCTAATAAACCACACCTACTCAAACAACCATCGGGCAATGATTGGCTGAAGGACCAGTGTTGATATTCTGCAGAGTGGATGAGTGGATGGGTTGCAGGTGTGTGGCTTGGAGCAGGTGTGGAGACTGAACAGCAATCAGGTAGCAATCAGAACGAGAGGAGCACCACATCAACATCACAGACACACACATTCAGAGAGACAGACAGACAGTCAGGAGAGCACAGGAGGCACAACGGAAGGGAAATAACACGAGACACGAGACAAATAACGCGAGAGTCAGCCATAGCTGCTCTAACTTAACTCTTGTGGACACTGAACATAAAGTTGTTACTTTACCACCAGTGAGTACTATGTTCATAACATTACTAATACTTTGTTAAAGCTGGAAATTAAAAAGTGCATAGCCTAAACAATAGACTAAATTCAGCTTTTCCCACATCTATGATTGCTATGTGCACCTCAAGACTTTGCGGGTATGATCCGTCTAGAAATGACCATTCTGCAGTGTTGACCCAGCATCCGCATTCTTTCAACGACTGAAACAGCAGCACAGCAAATGAGACAATTTTGCTCAACCAAGGTTGGCTGTGTCTCCTCTTCTTCAATGCAGCTCTGTCCTCGTACCTCATTATAACTGTGGTTTCTGGTTGGTGTTTAGTGACTACAGGTGACAAGGCTACCCAGAGAGCCACTGTGCACCGCTCTAGCCAAGCCAGTTCACACTACGCTCATAGAACTAATGTAACAATGTGCAACCTCCGTCCAAAGGAAATGTTTATTCCATTACATTTCCTATTACAATGAGTAAGCTTTATCTGGAGAACACACCCAAGTTAACAGTTATCTTTTGACGCTCGCTATAAAACGTTGACTTGGTTGAAGATGATGTGTGTTTTTGAACCCCACAGTGAGTTACATTACAAGTAACATCAAGAACTCTATCAGCATTTTGTAATGAAAAAAAAAAATAATTCAAACACCACTGACTCGGTAATGCAATCATTTGCATTCCAGTCGGAAGTGGGGAGCATTTTGATGAAAATGCAGAAAAAGACAGGCAAAAACGTGTCAGAGTGAATGAAATTCATTACGGCATCTCATGCAAACAATATTAGTTTCCATAAAACAATACAGGCATGCTGGAGATGGTGCCTTGTCTCTATGGTTACCAAAGATATAAAGCCCAGACGGATACCTTGTCCGGTTAAGACATTCTGTCTCTAATTAAAAGAACACACATTGTCATTTATTAAACACAGTGTCAGAATTGCAAAGTGTGTTTCGAGCCAGTGTTCTGTGTTTGTATTCATCTATTTTCGCAGGATGGGATTTGAAGTTGCGGACCTCCTGACATGCCGCATGGCTTGACATTAACAGCACAACCTTTAAAAACCACAGAACTGTCATGACTACACTGCGTTTGGACTCGAGCCACAGAAAGTGAGAAACTAATTATGTCCTTATTCATCAAATGCCAGAGAAAGTTTTATGGTAAGACTTGCCGGTGCAAACTGCCACTGCATTTTGCTTTAATTTGTTTTAATTGTTTGATTGTGGCAGGGGTATCATGACCCCCCTCACTTTTAATACTAGTTCCACTTCTCTTTTATTCCTAGCCACTGCCTTACCCACATCTCCCCTCCCTCAAGATGCATCACTCTGCTTGCATATCAGAGTTTTGTGCTGACTTTTCGAGACATCTTGGCAGCAGTCTGGTTTTGCATGAGAATTTAAAGTGCGTCAGACTTATGACCACTGAGTTCAGTGTACGAGCTCTGAAGCATTGCAATCCACACTCCTACAAATGGTTTCACTTTTCTTTCCCACTGATCTGCAAATGAAAGTTATGCAGGAAGGGAAAAAAAAACGGTTGGTAAGTAAACAAGGACGTAAACATTGCAGGTTTTAAGATATTCTGAAAAATCTGCTTTGCAAATTTTTTCATGAGGGAGGAATGTATTAAACTGGCTTGTTAGACCTCAAGGATAAACACAGTGCTCAGTGCCACTGAACGGGAGCACAGGGCACCTTTAAGGCCTTTTCAGCTTGTCACATTGACATAAAATTACTTATGCACAAGTGTCATTGCAACGCGCAGAGAAATATGGCATTAAACTGTGTGCATCACAATGATCGGTTTATCTTTAATGTACCAAGAGGGAGACATTTCTCACACAGTACATAATTAGCTACATGCATCTAGTGACCTCTCAGCCCTACATTTTAATAACACGGCGAATATTTTGCTCAGACGGTGGGTAAAAATGATCTGGTGTTTACATCTACTGTGACTCTTTGGCTGGTTTAATGAGAAGACCAACATGTTGTCAGGCTGTAGGATATACATATTTCCTCCCAAATTCTGCAATGAAATGAAATGGAAAAACAAAACAAAATCAAAAACATTCACTTTTAACAATCTAAAAAAAAGCTCTCTCCAAATCACTTCTCACATAATAGCAGGCGGATCCCTGGAGCACTCCCTTCCTAATCTTTGAGGACCCATATTTTGTGATGAAACATGTAATGAGATATCTCAAATTGTGCTGTTTGGGTTGCAAATGTGTTACAGATTTAGAGTGCACATTGCAGTGACATTGCCCCCTAAGGCACCATTTAAGCATGTCAGTGGCAGCCAGGCATTTGCTGGTAATTCATTCTTGGCAAGAATTTATTTGCTGTAAATACAGATAATGGAAATACACTTTAAGGAGCGCTTCCCCTTTACACTGCTGGGATCATGTGTTCGTAGCAAGGAGCCTTCACGGTGTGTGTCTGCTTGCCACTGCAAACGTTGAGTATGCGACAAACATTACCTCACAGTACATCCTGTGCATTTGTGTGGACATGCTACTGCAACACTGCTGAGGAAATCTATATTTAGTCCTGAGTTATACACTGTTTTGCATAAACCAATCGCCTTTAACATCAGCTTTAGTTCTGTGTAAAATAACTTCAGGTGCTACCTATAACATTAGCATCATCGAGTCATCACCTTATTGATTTTTGAGTCAATGTGGTGATGATTTACTGGAACTGCAACGAGAAACTCATTCAGTTGACAGATACCCTCTCCAGGCCCCTACATAGCATTTTCATTGTGTGCCACCAGATCAGAGTTGGCAGGAATTATGCTGTTTTTGATTGATTGTGTAATTCTTCCGACACGACGGGCACAAACGGAGATAAAGCTTTCTTTTCACAGTTGCAGATGGTGAAAGGAGTGACAGGCCAGTAAGAAAGTCACTCCTCACACATGTATTTTCTTCAGTAAAGGCAAAGGCAGCAACAGCAGGAAACAAGGGGTGAAAGGGCAACATGTTTGTACGTACTGCAGTTCTGAGAAACACAATAATACCACATGAGAAGCAGAAAAGGTCGGTTTTATTTTACTCTTTGTGGCAAACTAAAGCTAAGTTACAGATTTATTCGGTACACAATTGAATCCCTCAATCCTGCAGATCTGCAATTAATGGAATATTTGTGACATTTTACATATTAAAGGAAACACATTTACACATGTAGCAGTGTGGATGACAGGGTAAAATGCATTTGCATTTGTGAACACACCTACATCCACAAAAAAATGACACACAAACAGGTTTACAAATATATGAATAATGTATGAACGTGTACCAAACCCACAAATGTACTTAAACATTGCCAATATGAACACATACACACACACACACACACACACACACACACACACACACACACACACACACACACACACACACACACACACAAAGCCTGCAAACAAACACTTGCATACACTCATACATGCACATAGGCTTACTGGAAATGCACGTACGCTCACATTCAGACAAATTCACTCTTGCTTGCTCCAGCTTTTCCTTTTCTTTCACTTTGTTCTGCTCTCACCTCCGAGGCATAATCAGCCTCTCTAATCCATTCCCTTACATTAAGTGATGCTTCCTCCTCTGTTTGGCCTCTGGCACCCGCTGCACTAGCGGTTGACAGCGCCGTTGTTTTCCTCAGAAAACCCCCTCCCGGTCACGGCAGGGAGATGGAAAGGAAAGAGAGACAGATCCCTCTGGCACCTCTTGGAAGATATCCTCATTTTTGTTTCCCCCCTTAAGAAGACAGGCTTCTTTTTCAGCTTTTGTTTGGGGAATGTCATTGAACAAAACAAGCAAGTTCTGCCGGCATCCCAGCCCATGGAGTTGAGCTATTTCAGGCGATGGATCAGATGAGGGAGCTTAGTTTAGGCTCCTAGAGTTTTTTTGTTTGGAGTGTGGCACACTCCACATAAAAATGCAACATGGTATGAAAATAAATAACAAATGCAGGTCACTGTGGGAAATGAGCCATGCAAATGTCACATGGTGTGAATGTTTACATTTACAAGTATAGACACGGGATAAATGTACTCCAATGCATGACTGTCCTGACTAGAAAAACAAAATACAGCCACATACATTTAGCTGCTTGAACATAATAAGGAAGAGTCACATGGAGTAGTTATTTCAATACCGCTGGGATGCAGCAATCAACATCATTATTAGGCTACAGGATAAAAAGTCATACATGGAATGATATGAATACTATTATTACTTGACTTTAGCATGCATGTAGTGTGTTGTCTTTCAGTACCTCAAAATCCTGTTACAAATAAGGCTCAATTAATTCTCATGCTTCATTTAGCATTCTTTTAACATTAAATATAGCTGCTAAAAGCATACCCCAAAAGCAGAAAGACATTTCTGTAGTGGGTATGTGGCACAGAACCAGTGACCATCTAGGCCTCTATGTTTAGATCATACAGTCATTTCCAAGCTTTTTGAAACAATAGATGTTGTTGGGCCGTCACAATTACCGCTGCAATGAAAGTGTAATATGCTAAATTCCATATTATACTCATTTTCCCTGTCATCCTGCATCTCAGCTGTGATGCTAACAAATAACCCATTAGTGTTACTTTGTTACTGAGGTGTTACAGCCAAACAGGCCTTGGGGACTAATATGTACTGTGAATACAATTGCTTTCATTGTTTTGCTGTGAGCTAGTTGCACAACAAATTCAAACAAAGATGCAGCTTGTGTAATTCATTTAAAGTTACATAATGTATTAGAATAATAGTAGTGGATTATTCATTTCTCAGCACCAGGATGTACAACTAAAAAACAGGTTTTGTGTTAAAGAAACAAATCTTTTATCTGCCATTGTCAAATGGCCCAGATTTTCTTTTTAATGCCTACTGAATTGTGATCGAGCAAGGAGGACCATGTTGCATTCATAAAGCCAACCCTCGTAATGATCTTTTTTTTTTTTTTAATCAAAGTCAGCAAAGCAGGGGTGGGGAGTGTTAGCCATTATCTATAGATAATTATGAAATATGTGCAACTATATTGTTTAGTTTTGTAGGCTATTTTTTCTGCCTTTTATACTTATGTTTTATGTCATTATAATGAGTGTGGAAATGAAAGGAAATGGATGTCTGATTATGATATGCCACATCTGTATGCTGCCCTAAATACATTTGTAATTTGTAAGATGAGACAAAGTATTAGCACTCCCAGAAATTGGGTACCGTGCCGCAAAGACCGACTCCATCAGGAATGGTGACACAGTGTAAGATACACATTATGGACATTGCTGTATCAGACAGCTGTTGGCCTATATCGAGATATCGAGTGACATATCCCAATTATAGTGATTGATGGTTATCTCTTGTGTCATATCAATTTGGCGCTAGCACATTTATGAGCTACATGCTTTTGTAAATCTATGCCATCAGTTTGTAAGGCTACGTAAGTGCTGAGAAACTTTTACCATTGAGTAGGTAGTTATGGTTCGCTACAACAGCCTTTGAAGTGGTGAAGTGGTGGCCAGGATCTTTTTTCATGTGACAGAAGGTTATATTAAATAATCTAAACTGAGCGTGAGGGAAAAGTATGCCTTTATAGATTAAATGGGAATAGCTAGGTAAAAAGGACAAAAGGAAAAAAACACGACCCACTTGCCTTTGACTTGGCTTTAACAGTTCCTCTGTAATTCATGCAGAATTCAGCGTCATGTCAATCCTGGTGTAACCTTCTGGGAAACGGAAGCGTCAAGAACAATTGGGAGAGCTGAGAAGTCTTTATCCAGCTGTTGCTAATCTCGTCTTTAATCTAGCTGCTCTCCGTACAAAATCAAAGAAAGGCTTCCAGCTAAGCCATGGACAGAAATAGCCCAGTTACTCCAGACCTTTTCTTGTTGTTGGACCTCATACTGGGCAGCAGACCAGACACAGATTAGCAGAGCATTAATAATTTTTTTTGTAACTCATAAGGATACTAAGTGTTAGATGATTCAGTAATTATGATACAAGCAACTATGCAACAGTAAAATACAGATTTATTTCTTAATTCGATTCATGCACACTTTATGCACCCTGCCCTTAAATGTATCTATGCACAGACTCAATAGCTTCTTGGTGAAACCGAAGTCCACCACCGTAGTAACCAAATAGCCTTTCCGAGAACAAAAAGCGGGCTATTGCTTTACCGTCAGAATAAAAGCATGAGCAGGTTTCTGAAAATTGTGTGTGGACACAAATCCTCTGATTCTTGCTGTTTGTTATAGATGATAAAAAAAGTTGCTGCTAAAGCCTGTAAGCAACAGCTTTGAGTCATTTCTCTTTTGTTGCCAAGAGGAATTACCTCCTCGTTTATGTTTGATTGAAGTGATTCTGTCCAGCATGTTTACATTCTTGAAGCATTTACAGGGTCTTTAGGGCCTCAGTAAATTACTAAGAGAGTTAAGTAATTCGGGGAGTCATCTGCATATCTGGGTATCTTCTCTTATTGTACATATAAAACACGGAATGATGGAGCCTCATAAACAGCCAAAGTTTTTGCATCAAACAGTTCAACTGTTCAAGGTGTAGACTCTGTTTTTCGGGAGGTTTGTTTTCCCCCTTTGAAGTGTCCACGACTATATCCCGCGAAGTACACAACGATGGTCTGGATAGTATAAAGGGAATTCTCTGGACTCTGGACTTTTTGTTGTCTCTGATCTCTCCTCTACCCAGTAAAATGAATTATCCTACATTTCTAGACAGGTGACATTTTTTATGTGTCTGAACCTTGTTGGGGATAGTTCGCTGCCTCTTGTTGCACAGTGTAAAGTATTCATGGGGATTGTATAGTGGTTCACAGTGTCCATGGACTTCTGACTTCCAGCTAGTGGATCTATGTTGGTTTCAAGAACTACTATCATCTTTAGAAGTTTGTGATAGCTGTCCGTGTACTAGGGTGGGGATCCTGCTGGGGCCCATGGTAGCACCAGATGGAAATAGAAAGCTGAAAAGTCAGCATGGGTCACACATATTCAAGAACTGCTTTAATTTGATTAGGAAGAAAGGCATGAGGATATTGGCAAAACAATGAAAATCGATAGCAAGCATTACAGCATCGGAACCAGTGGAAATCAGCAAAGAAACTGCTCAACTGAACTAATGCAGACGTTGCACCTAATCCCTAAGTATTCCCCCCTTTGTTGCTACTGTCATTGTTTTGAGCTTACATATGTCTGTCTTCATCAATCACATTCTCAGAAGATTGATGAAAATCCTCTGAGCTGAGAAAATGTGTACCTTCAAGTGAAATGTGTCCTCAAACAAATTTCCAACAAAAGGAAATAGAAGCTTGACACCTTCATGAGCCCCATTCACTGAATTCCAAGCATTTCAGATCCCTTTCTCCATTGCTTACCTCCCCAAGTCCACCAAACCTTTATTGCTCTGTGGATTGCAGACCGGCCTCCCCCTCTCATCCTTATTGTCAGCTGCATGTCGCACATCTTTACTCTTCAGTTGCTGTGTGTCTTTTCACCTCCTGACAGCTATCGCCACACCAGCATTGTCTTTGCTACTGGACATTATGGATCACATCATCCAGCTTGCCAAGACTTTAACATTCATGTCCATATGTAGCCATCGTGTGTTCAAGTGGTGATGGTGGGAGATTAATAGGTAAAGTGCCACCTACCCTTGATCTTATACTTGAGAGGGAATGGAAAACTGAACATAACCACAGAAAACCTGTTGTGCTTCATGTTTCCTGCAGTATTAATGATTTGTTGCTCCACTCCCCAAAGAGTTCCCTGAACTTTTTTCTTTATTTGACAGTTATACCAACACGTTAAGAAAGTGAAAACATTGGGATGACATGTAATAACCGTCCCATGTAACTATTCTGCTTTATAAGCTGAGAAGTATCCAATAATGCAACATTGAGGCGAGTAAAGGGCTATAACAGCTCCTAATATATTATGAGATTGTGAGAGAACTTTGACATCAGTCCAATTCCATTCCATTGACATTCGAGTGTGTGTGTGTGTGTGTGTGTGTGTGGGGGGGGGGGGGTTGACTGAGGGTTGAAATAATTGCCCTTGAAAGGAGCAGAATGTTCTTCATTGGAAAAGAGAGCGTGTAGTTCGCTGAACCATGTAAAGATCCTGCCACCATCCTGGAACTACCACACTAATAATTACATTCTGCTTTCATCAAGATCTCTCACATTTGGGGACTGTTGCGACGTGAGGCAGACTCGACGAAAGAAAGCCGGGGCCTGCAGAGGGAGAAATAGCTTTGCTTAGACAGATTGCAGCTGTAGAAAGTTCATGCACCGCTAGACTCAATTATAAACTACCCCAGCAAATCTTGCTTGCTTCGAAAAAAAGGATGTAAATTGTGTTTACTGTAGCCTTGTCCAGTAAACACCATTTAAAGGTATGCCATGTATGTTCTTCATCATCCTGTCGTCTGACTATCGCACACAAGTGGTAATTTCATAATTACCTCTGAATTACGTTTACCAGCCTTTGATTGATTCGATCAATTTCTTTGCTGAGAATGAATACTGCTCATGTTATGGATAATGAATAGTCATGCACTGCACACAACTCATTACCTTACATCATGTTTTAATTTCCCTTTACGAACCCCTCAGTGTATGTAACATTAAGTCTTTCTGCAGCAGGTGCTTAAAACGCTACTGATCCATCCTTAACTTTGCATTACAGAAATGATGAGGCCCATGTGAACATCATTCATCATAAATTCCTCACATTATTCTATTCATCGTTAAAACATTAAAAGAGTAATTGTCATAGTATTGGTTTTATCCTCACCTATCTTGTTATGATTTATACTTCCTGTCTTTGTGTTTTTGATTGCCCTATATTTACCCTTTTGCTCTTCCCTCCTTGTGTATTTAACTGTCTTTTCCCCCTCTCTCTTTATCAGTATCTGTTTTGTTCCTGGTGTAACTGTGATTGCTCCTTGCGTTTTCTGCCTTAATGTTTTTTTTTTTGCAATCTTGCCAGACTTCAGACCTGCCATTGATCTTTTTTTATTCTATTTTTTATTGTACTTCAGCCATATTAAGCTCACCTTTTGTTTCAACACCTATCTATCTTAGTGTCTTTGACTACTTCATGGATGAAGCAACTGATTTAACGTATATTTAAAATGCCCAGTTTGATCATTTAAGTGAAAACGTTCCATTTCTGTGTGTTTGCAAGGGTTCACTTTGCTCTGTGACACATATGTCATCCATGTGGACCCCTGGATGACAGCGCCCTGCTTGCAGTTGTTTTGCACCAATGCACCTCACCTGTCTTGGTCATTTTCTCATTCAGTGTTCACACAATACATACTTTCTTTTTGCCTTTGTACATCAATAAACAAGAGCTCTTGTTGCTGTCGTGAGGTTGCCAATTTCATTCCTAATGCACACTCTTCTTCGTTTTCCTCTTCTTGGTTTAATGGCAGTGATGACACATTTCAAGGTTCAAGGTTCAAGAGTCTTTATTATGCCCTAGGGGCAATTTGTTTCACAGCAAGTAGCAAACATACAACAACCACATCCAAAAAGAAAAAAACATATGTCATTTAAAGGCCTGATCACTGCAGCCACCAAATGGGAATGGGGCAGTTTTAGGGTCAGGAAAGTGTGGAGTCAAACAAAAGCTAATGGAACTCTGTGCCTGTCTGGCAACCTGTAAAACATTTCATGGTGTTTAACAGGATGCTACTGTTGTCTAACTTCGAAGTCCAGTGTGAGTTCAATGCAGGTCCATCGAAGTTGAGATTTGATGCAAAACTCCTCTCCAGGTCACCATGCCCTTCTCACCAAACGTCCTTGACTGTTTTGCCTACATAAGTCGCTTTTTGAAAGCACAGGGCAGGACACATAGAGCTGCTGAAAAGTAAAATGGGAAGTTGCAAAGATTGAATCTTTAGATCAATAAAAAAAAAAAAATACTGCTTACTACTTGGCCGCTCTACAGCAAAAGAACTTGCAGTAAATGACCCACCGTAACAAGATGTTGAGACTAGAGATGAAGGCAATGTGTGCCCGAAAAGCAGATGAAAGGAAGGTTAATGGCAATATGAGAGGAGGATAGAGGCAGGGAAAAAATGTGGAAGATGAAAAGAGTCTGGTAAATAAAGGCAGTATACGGGAAACTAGACAGTCTGGGCCGAGAGAGGTAAGGACTAAAGGATTAGGCCCAGGAGCAAAAGTTGGTTTCAGGGACAGAATCATAATCATTTCAAGCTAAAGTATGATCTGAGGACGGTGAGCCTGTTATTGATTTCTTGCTCCATGTCCTTATTTGGGAAATTTCAACCCTAACACTTCACATCGGTCTTGCTGAGCTGTCATCTGAGAAGCTCATGTTAACTGGCATCCTCCACCTTCACAGGTGCCGGTGAAGCAGATGGGGAATGCAGCCAATTTGTAAAAGGGGAAGCAACACTGATGTTTTGAACAGGGTTTCACTGCTGCACATTTAGCATCACTTACAGTTGTTGTTGCTGCTATGAGTACCTCAACTTTAGGCTGCCAGTCTTGATAACCACAATCCAACTCGCTGCTGGTCAAAGAAATTGAGCACAGCCACGATCTGCATTTTTCATTATATCAACCATGTTCCCCTCACAGTTTGAGATTATGAGACGCAGATTCACTTTCCCATGTTGAATTCAATCAATTATCTGTTTTTTTAATCCTTGTTCTGTGTTTTCAGCCAACTATAAAAAAAAAAAAATTCTAGAGATCCCTCAGTGTCACCTGAATATAGCAGTGTAAAATTTGCTAAAGCTAAACGCAGGTCAATAAGGAGTTGAGTGCATGTGTGTTAACTTCTGGTGTATTAAAAGCTCTTGAAAGTTTGCTTGCTCAGGTTAACTCTTTTAAATTGTGCAAAGCCATTATCCAACAACTTACTGAGGATAAAGTACTATGCACATTCATTGTAACCATTCAATTTATGGTGAGACAACCAGTAATAACTGAACGTTTTTGTACATTCATTTGTCTGATGTTCCTCAGCAGAGGAGACTTGTTTGAGCAGCTGTCACGTTTTTTTTTCTTTTTTTTTTTTCTGGGTGATCTTTAAAGCTGCAGACATTGTAGATTAAAACGAACACAACAACATGGTTTTCAAGCACTTTTCTGTTGACTTGACACGGGCTACTGTTGTAAGAATCCAACTCACTGATCCACACCGCCTATTTCTCGAAGAAAGTATTTAATGTCAGACTTGTTTTTACTCTGACCTCTTCTTTTTTGTACCAACATAATTAACACGGTGGATGTTCTGCTGTACTGATGTTTGAGTCACCCCTTTACATTTTAGCATTTTTACAAGAGCCTTGCATTTTTCTTAGAGATTTGAGCGTAGCTTTAGAGGAATGTGTGTCTGTAATGTGCTAGATCTATACAAAGTAATTGGAGTGTGTCTGGTGGGAGGATTGGATGAGGTTTATGTTTGTCCAAGGACCCTTGGCAGCATAACTGTTTTACTATTCATGTAGGGAATGATGGCTTGTATCAAATGTAAGAAAACTGTATCCGAACATCTGAAAAGAAAGAAAACCTACAACAAAATGAATGAACTGCACCATACTAGGCCATAAACATTCGCTGGTGGGGCAAACATTATTGTATTACAGCTAAATAGAACACTAACATATATCTTGAGGGGATAAATAGACATGAGCAGGATCATGCTTCATATTTGGTCAGCACTGCCTTGTTTTACAATTTGGCCAGTTTTTTCAGCCCCCTTTTCTCTTATTGCAGAAACAATATGGCAGCCACAGCGGGGCCATGATGTGTTTTGTGTCATTTGGAGGATTGGAAGAAGTTAACCATTGTTCAGGTGCAGATGCTAACGAACATTGTCGGCAAAGTTCTCGATTAAAGGTCGATATGTAGTTTTGGGGAAATTATTTTAATCAGAAGAAAAAGAGCTTCATTGGCTGACGTTTTATTCCCAGACAAACAAAGCGAAAGTACAACACAATTTCATCTGTTTTATTTTGTTTGTGGCGGACCCTGCCACCTCTCTAGCTTCAAACAGTGATCTGGGGACCTTATTTTCCTTTTAAAAACAGCGTGTTTATTCAGTTATGGAAGACAAATAAATACCTCATTAATATTGTTAATAATAAATTCTGAGTTTAGCTTCCTTCCTGAAAACTAAATAGCACCCCTTTAAAGTAAATGCAACCTCCAAGGATTGGACTTCACACTCCATCAGCAGTTGCAAAAGTGTGATCTCTACAATATGAAGAGATTAACAGGTTTGTTCTGTAATGCTATACAATGACTAGCATTCTACTGTGTAACAGTACTAGTCACTGTATAGCCAACATAGAATGAGGGCTACTACGTTGCTAGTAGCAACAACAAACTCGAGTCCATGCTGCCATCATAGCAGTATGTTCCAGCTGCCAGTAATTCTTGCTTTACTGCCTCTGCTAATTATCCACATTTCCTCCTACAGTACCAGTCATCTGCCTCCTGCTTCAGTCTGAGCTTGAGTGTGACAACTGAAGATGTGTTAATGTGCTGCAATTTAAAAAAAATAATGTCAAAAACAATTAGAGTCCTCTCAGACAGTCAAACCGTGACAATCTTCAGAGTAGTAATTATCTCACGCTTAAGACGAAACTGTGTTGTGTCTAGCCGTAATTCCTTTCAGGATATTACTCATTAAAATAAAGAGAGATGGCACAAATAACCCAAAAAAATGATGGAGGCAAAGAATTAAAAGATGTTGCCAAGGCGATTCAGCTTTTGATGTGATTCAATTTCATTTGCCAAATGTGCAAAACATGTCTGCTGGAACGGTGGTGTTAATCAAGGTGAAATTAATATTTTGTACTTAACATGGATACTTTTTTTTGCCGCTTTACAGTGTCATAAAGGCTTTCGTAAACAAAATAAGGGTTTATTTGTTTGAAACTGCCATAAAAAATTAAGGAAAAAAGGGAAAATTTCTTATCCCTGTATTATGTGGTAGTCTGTTAAATTTGCAGTAAACCCTGTCCCCTCGTGCCTTTAAGAACTGAGAACTATATAAAACATTTCATTAGCCTTTGTTTTAATGGGCAGCTGGAGTGTGGTCCTAAAGTAACGAGGATAACACAGAACCCATATATCTCTCTAAGTTTAGTGGATTTTTGGCATAAAGCTGTTTATTTAAAAAAAAACACAAAATATTTGCATCACTTATCGGGCAGTGTTTGCAGGAGCGCAATAATCTGCATGCTTGTGATCCAATTTCAAAAAGTGACATGGGACATGACACTCACTTGTTGATCATTGGAGGCAAACATCTGAAAAATGCACTGTCAAAACAAAGATTTAAATATCAACCATCAAAACAGTTCAATAATGAGATGAAACTATACATTGAGTGCTGAATCGCGGACACAATAATGCCGTCTGAGAGAAACGCTGCGTGTTTCGACCAGTCGACGGACATTTGCAGTCGAATCAACGCCTTACACAATAAGAATCTGAAGGCCTCAACAAAGTAGCTGATTGCATTATGGGCTTGCTGTGCAGCTGGCAGCTGCTTCCTGACAATATGATGATGGAAAACTCTTGTCGCTCCACTTCAAAATAGTCAATTAATGGAAATGAAATTGTGTGATGTCTGTTGCGGCACAGATGCTGAAGGGGAAGTTGACAAACTGGGACTGCAGCAGAAATCACATAGCTGGTTAAAATGCAACCGACACCTTCCGTTTAGGTTTTTTATCAGCCTCTGTCAAAACTTAATTTGTGTATTAAACTTTGGATATGTATGTAATGCATGATCATACTCTAAAGTGTATGTGGTTAATGAGAATAAAAACACTAATTATGATTTCATTTGCATACCGTGTATACAGTTACCTCAGGGGACCAGGATGTGTCCAATGTGTGCGACACAATACAATAACAGGTGCTCTAATTAATAACCTCAGTTCTCAGGGATTAATACATTCATCCACATTGTTTTTATCTGTGTCTATACTGGTTTTGTTGTTGTTTTAACAGCCTGAGCTGTTGCACTATTTATGACTGCAAGTTTATTTATATTTTTACCCTTTTCTATCATTGGAAGCTGGTAACTGAAGGCTGCTGCAAGGATTTTTTGGTTGATTATTGCAGACAAAGCAAACAAAGCCAATTCTGTGTTATCGTCTTACCCTACCACCACGCTACAGGGCGGCTTCTTCCCTAATGTTGCGAGACGCCTTAATTAATCATTAGCTCTCTGCTACTCAATTTTTCTCTTTAATTTTCGGACTTATCAGTGTGGATAAGTCAGAATCCAACCGGGTGACAGGCATTAAGAGTAACTATGGCCACTATAGAAATAGTTTTCTGTCTGACAATCTTGTTTGCTTATGTAGGCCATATAGAGGCATCATTATTAAATTGAGGCTGTTTCATATCCACTTGAAACGTTATTGTAGTGGGTGAAGATTTTGTATCTATAATATATATATATATATATATATATATATATATATATAATATATATATATATATATATATATATATATATATATATATTTTCCTATCCTCTATATTATTTCATGCAATGGCATTATTCTATATTTCATATTATGAAAAAAATAAACTGGAATGTTAAAAGGACCAATTGCACACACAAAGTTTGGCACTGCACCATTTGACAGTCGGAGCAACACGGGGTACGCTTCCTACCACCACATTATTTTAGGGACGGCTACATACCGGAGCCACTGTTGTGTTCATCCTTCTCTACAATGTCTCAGTGTGTTTTGGGTTTAACTGTCAGTATCCTTTAATTGCAGCAGCTTGCAAAGCAAAGCAAATCACTGGTCAAGTTTGAATTATTTTCTCAGCCGTCTATATACCATTTGTATGCATCTTTGTTCATTCACTCGTGTGTGCAGACAAAATAAACAGAATTGTAAATTAAGAGCCAAAACTACCTTGATGTTTATCTGACTTGTGGGTTGTGACATTCACACAGAACCATTGCCAGTTTAGTTATTAGATACCGTGCATATAATAACAAACAAACAAACAAACAAACAAACAAACAAGGGGAGGTACAGCTCTACCACCACACACACACAAGCATGTAGTGAATCATTTATGATAACAGATTTTGAATTTTAAAAAATACTTTTATATAATTAATCTGGACATTTCCTTTAACGCACAAAAATGCTCTATGAATTCAACTTCGGTTCCCATTCTGTGCAGCGCGGAACATATTGTTGGGAAGCAGCACAATCCCCCATGTGCACATGAGGGCACGTTCGCTCTCACACACTCTTGGACCTCGACTGCAGCCTCCCTCTATAGTAGGAAGTGAAAGAGGTCTAATTGGCTGCACTGCTTGCTCCCACATTTTCATGGTCATTCGAGCGATCTTGTACCGTGACGGATGAGGGATATAGAGCTGTGCTGGATGTACAAAGACAGAGACAGATAGACAAGTAGAAGGAGAAATGGACAAAAACTCCTATCAAGACAAGTCAGGTCCATTTGACTGGAATGGGAATCTCTGCAGCTTGACAGAATTGGCACAAGAGCCAAAACAAAAAAATGGCCACAATTTGTCCTGATTGCATTTACTCAATTGACCCTTTAATAATAAAACTTCATAAACACGTGGATGACAATATGCTTAAAAAATGATATTTTGACATTTATTGCTTGTCTTTTGTGTACATTGGTGTACTTGTTCTCCTTTTGCTGCAAAAAGTGTGCAGAATGTGCAGTGTAACGCATTTTCATTGTCTTTTTCCAATCTTAATTAATGACTCCAGATTGATTTAAAATTCACTTGTGCTTTTTTTGCAGTAAAAGGAGCTCATCACGAGCTTACATGTGACAAAACTAATTTTCACCCAACACAGGCATGGCACAGGTTGAACTAATTTGCGTACAAATGATTGCACAATACCACATTTGTGATGAATACATGGGCTAAGACAGCCGACCTGTCTTTGTGTTGATGTAAACAGCTGAACCTGAATCTGACTCAGACCTGAGTAATGGCCAAAAGCAGCTCCCCCTGTCCCTTCTTTTCAAAGCTGTGTTGGTCTAAAGTGATTTTTGGATTTTGCTCCATTAAACTAATTGCTGACTAAAACAGAGTGCTCATGTCTGCCAAAGGCCCCCGTGGATCCCAGGGGCCTTTTTGAGCAGTGCAGCTGACATCGAGTGCTGTTCAGTGGGTCTGGGGCTCCATCTGTGCCAGCTTCTCCCACTGGGTGCCTTGTACTCAGCCGAAACCCCCCCCCCCCACACACACACACACCCACACACACCCTCACCCCCCTGCCTCAACCACACTACACCCCCGACCACAGCGATGCTAGAGTGCTTTCCGTCTTCTTCCGCCCGTGCTGCCTGTTACATTGAGGATAACACATGATGGTGTGCTTAGGAACACTTACAGGGATGCACATTTACTGTATACATGCACATGCACTCTACAGGCTAATGTGCCGGATGATTTATGTGCTGCACTTTGTCGTGACCCCGCCTTTACTGCAGCTGCACAGTCAGAGTGAGCTCCGTTTCACAAGCTGAAGATATGTGAATGTGATTCTGTCTCAAAATGCCATTTTTTTTCCGGCTCCATAAAAGCTTTCATTACCTTAAATAACGCACATGTAATGAATGTGAAGATTCCTTATGACTGAATGGAATTCAAATGTTTAATTAAAGATGGAAGGGGAATTCCCATCTTTGCATTGTGAAAAACGTATGAATTAAAGTGAAAATTACTACATGGATCAGATGCTCGTGGACTTTACGTTTTTGTTGTCCACAGTTGTTGTTTAAAAGGTGAGGTTTGTTCTTGGAGAGCCGTAGTCCGGTAAGCATGCTTTGGCATCTTATAGATAGGAAGTCTTTGGAAGTCTGCAGAAAGTCCAATTAATGGCCCTTATGGACTGGATGGGTTCTGGGTTCGGACAGCCCACGTTTCCCTGATTTCTCCCCATCTCCCTCATGCATCCACCTCCCCTATCCGTCTCTCTGTGTGCTTGTGCGCCTCCCTTACCTGGCTTCTGGTCCATCTCCACACCACTCTCCACCCATCTCATCAGCATCATCAAGATCCCCGGCTCTTCAACCACTCACTGGCAGACTGTTCCACCAAAATCAGTGGTAGTCACTCTCTGCGTCGCTCAGTATTATGTGCATCTCGTGTTTTTCCCTGTGCTGATTATTAAGTATTTTCTACAGCTCCTACACTCTCTCAGCCGGCAACCTTCACTCTCAGCCAGCCTCAGTCACTCTCCTCACTCAGCAGCCTGCCTGTAATCCCACCCCCCATAAAAAAAATACAGCCTTAACAAACACATACATACGTGGAATCATAATTTTGGACACACACTCACCAACTGTCTTCACTCGGCAATTTTCACAACACATACATCTTTGCTTGGATTTCAGTCACATACTTGCGCATGTCTGGAGTATGTGAACACACACACACACACACACACACACACACACACACACACACACACACACACACACACACACACAAAACGCACACAGCACAACTCACACAAATGCAAACCCATGCAGACTGTGAATTCCGGCAACTCTGCCATTAGAGTCTCTGATTAAATCTGGCATAAACATGCTGACTCCTCGGAAGTGAATTGGTATTTTCCTAATTTTATTATGACTGCCTCCAATCTGTTTCTTGTACAGGTACTTTAAAACCAAAAACCCGTGTAGGGTTTTATTAATGCACGTTTTAACAGTGCAGCCTGGTGACAGCCCGAGACAGTTTCTTTTTGTTTTAAATAAGTGAGTCATCTCCAAGAGAGATGAAACAACAGCGTTTGCCAATTGGGCCAGATGTTCATGTTTAAACAGGGACTTACATAAGAAGCAGTGGGAGAGAGAGACAGAAAGACAGAGAGAGGAAGGAAACGAAAAAGACAGAACACACCGTGTAACGCAGATAATGTTCCTGTTCTAAATGGTGTGAGCACATTTTTTTTAACCTGCTTGACTTGATATTTGTACGCAGGACTTTTATGAAGCTGCAAGTACACCAGGCAAACCGAGGTTGCCTTTTCAATCTGAGAACCTTTACGATAAAACCATTACATTAAAAATATGTTGTTTTTCATCAGCATCAACTCGCATCAAGATGACAGAAAGTTGAAGACATGTGGCTGCACAGTCAAAGATGTGGCAGGCCAATTAGAGACAGTAAAAAAGTAAACACCCAGGAGAGCGGCACAAAACAGCGAAGTAAATTAGTGAGATGGATGTAAAGATATACAGACAGAGAGGGAGAAAGTTGAAAGACAACACCGTGGCAATGACTCCTTTATACCAAAGATGTAAACAACAAAAAGAATCAAAAAGATAGTTCTTGGGTTATAACTCCAAACAACACCAACTGAGTAGTGTTCAGGTGTCATGGAGCTCATGTTTACTAACCACTCCGCCAACTTCCAGGGAGCAGCAAGAGAGATTTTCAAATTGTGTAATGGATAGATAGATTCCATGTGAAGACGAGAAAGTTCTCCCTACTCCTCTGATCGCTGTCCAGGGTGCTGATTCTGGTCATTTGCCATCATTATCAGGTGATCATTTGCCTCTCCTGTTGAGCTCTCTGTATACCGCAGAGAAAACTGCGTTCTTGGACACACCAACGTGAAAGTCCGTTCGCTCCAGTCAGTTTTGAGAGTTAGTAAAATAGAAGTTGGCAATTGAGCCGAGTTTGCACCCATTATGGCAGGACGTTTCTTGTTTTGTGTGGACCTCAGAAGAAATCTCTACAGTTGAGAGTTTTTGTGATTGAATGTGTGCAGTGTTTTCTCTGCACTCGGGTATTTAATGGCAAAATACATGTTAAGGATGGCTGTTGATAGTATCCCTATCACATTCCAGTGGTCTGTAGTTTCATAGTGCTGGTGTACTGGCAATCCTAGTGGCCGTGTTATAAATATTTCACCCACAATGTTCGATTTTGACCAGTCCATCAACAAATCTGACTGACAACTGGCAGACAAATCTCTCCCCTATTATCTAGAGAGCCTGTGTACAGGACGCACAGACTGACAGTCTTGATGATATTATTAGAAACAGAAAATATCACAAACTCACTTTCAGTAAAGCCCCAAAGAACATTGTTAATTGAGAGTGGGAGGAATAAAATAATAAATAAAGTTCAACAAAACCACGAGGAATAAGAACGGCACTGGAGACTGAAATATTGTCAGTTAAAGTATAAATATTCCAGTATATTACAGTGGCTGCTCTTTCCACTGGCACATACCACCGTACTGAATCATGCTGTGTCTAAAGGCAACATGTTGGGAGGGACATTTCAGTCTCAGCTATCATTGCCTACTTCAAAACTTGGAGCTTGTCTCAACACTTCAGTCGTCAAGAGTTGGATTGGCACCAAGACTGCCCGGGAATTGAGAATCTTGCAAAACCCCTTCCTTCCATCGTCAGATACTGAGGCAGTATGAGGCAACAGAGTCATTACAGGGCATGTGAATCCAGCTCCAGCCCCGTGGAGCAACAAAGTCATTCCCATGGTTCTCTCTTTGGCACGGTGAAGGTCGGCAGAGCAGCTGGGGTACGACGACAGCTGGGAACCTCCTCCATTCTCCAGCAGACCCCAGATGTTCCTCTCTCCCCCCTTTCCTCTCTAGCCCTTTCCCTTGTCTCTTCTTTTTTTCCTCGTTCACCATCTCTACCTCTCTCCCCAGTGGAAAAAAAAAAACTGGCAAAGCTGCATTCCAGTTGTGAAATGGTTGTTTTCGCCAATTACTCCTCTTCCCTTTGCCCGCTTATCCCAGATGTAGCCAATCTTGTGTGAAGATGTCAGAATTGTGCAGATGACATTAGCAAATCTATAGAGCTGGGTAGTGTGGATCTGTCATTTTCATTTGTTGTTATTTAGAAATGTTTTGACTTCTTCATTTTGAATGCATGATAGCACATGCCTCACAGTTTTTGAAGGTGATAAATTGATGCTATTTAACACGGAAAATAAACAAACCAGTAATGTCTCATTAAATTAACCTGCAGTAGCAGTTCACATCCAGATGTGGCAATGAGACAAGAACTGATTATAATGTCATAAAATTGGCTTGTTGATCATTTGAACCAATTTACGCCAAGGATTCAAACTGTGGTTGAGGGAAAATGAGTTCCTGAAACACAACGTGGGCGGGAGAACAAATGGTGCTGAAGGTTCAATGCAGATATTTTTAACAATACATACAGCGAATGGAGGATGTTACATCATCTTATCTATCTTATTTATCTGTTTATTGTTCTCGTTTATGCATCTTGTTTCAACTTGTCCTTGTTTCGCTATCTTTCCTATCTTGTTATTTATTGCTACTGGTTTCTGAGAGCTACCAAACAAAATGTGTTTGTATGCAATGACAAACAAAGAGCCTTATCTTATCTGTTAAACATAGAACTGCACCAGTTACCATTATACTATTCAGAAATAGTAGAGTTAAAGACACACTGATAATACATTAAATACACATTAATGCAGTATGGTGATACACTATGCTTCAAACACTTGAGCTACAATGTCTTTTCATTTGTTTAAGAAAAACATTAATTACATTCACCTTTTCATTATGTAAAAATCTAATTTTAATACGTAAAATGAATGTTTTTATTACAGGTTTTTTTCACATGTGAACTACAATTTGAGCATGTTGAAAGGAAATCATATCGAATGTGAACTTTCCACAGGTTTTCCACATGTGAATTAGGATTTCACTGCATGGAAACAAAATATGGTGATGAAATAATGCAAAATGTGTTTCCTCACATGCAAGTTCAGTGTTTTCTTTTTGTATATACAATTTTTCACATGCCATTTGTATTTGATACACTATGTAGAAATTAATGTGTTGTGCGATTTGGTAACTTGTCAGACGTAATGTAAGTGCTGCTACGAACAAAAGTCATTACGTCATAACAATGTTATGTGTCGAAAACGTGTACATTGAAGTAAACATGTATGTAACGCTGTGATCTTACCAGGGGCGTCACTAGGTTTTAAGGACAGGGAAGGCTTTAGCCCCCAAGAGATGCACAGGATGTGACGCGCGAGCACAACATTTCACAAACAGCTAACAAAGACTGAGAAATTATTTATTATTATTATTATGTTGATCTTTTTCTCCCTCTGCATCTCCTTCTGCCTGACCCTTCAAGATACATTGAAACCGGTGAGTTGAATTGATAACTGATCAGCATAGAGGCTAATGCCATGACTTTCACTCACAGCACAATAATTGTTTGCTCCCAAATATTTTCAAGTCGCACAGATTACATTGTTGGCACATATGTGACTAAAATGGTTGTAATTTCAAGCCCTGAAAAATATTACTTAATTACTTGCATTAAAGTAATATTAAGATACTCTTGATATATTTGAGTCAGGCTAATTTGGCTTTTATATATACACCACTTTCAAATCATTACTTTCCTCAATAAAAGCTCAAGTTAAATACGTTTTAAATGGTGCACCTTGACTGAAATGTTTCATATTTCATATTCATACTGAGTTCCATAAAATTCCAAGACTGTCTGCATCACAAATGACTCTATCCTGTGAAATCCTTTAGACTCACCTTTCCAGGAGAGGTCTCTCCACTCTCACTCCCTGTGCTCCTCTGCCCTGACTCCTACAGGTCAGTAGGGGTGGTGGAGTGATTATTATTAGTTATTAGTGTGTTATTATTATTATTATTACTCACTGATGATAATCATACGTGAATGAGCTCAGCTCCTTTTTCACCTAGTGCATCCATGCGTAAAGTGAGAAACACAGCTGATGCTCCGGAAGGAAGTCATCCCAAAGATAGTATATGGTAAAGAGTGCAAACTTAACTCTATACACAACTAGGGCCTTCACAATGGAGTTCAGACTAACTAGCTAGCTACGTGGCAGCGTTCTTTTAGAGCTTCAGCCCCCCTAAAATAGGCCTAATGATGCCACTGGATCTTACCCTCTCACTGAAGTTACAGAAACAAGTGATAGGCGGGCAGAGTGGCTGAGACAGAGACACCATTCACCCTTTTACAAGACACTGTACCATCAACATTCACTGTATTAACTGTTGTCGAATAACCTTAATGGTAACATGAGGTAGGCGAACTTCCACAAAGTGTAAGGGTCCATTGTGTTTTGGGGTCACTTAACAATAAAACATCAGGGAAGACACTTTTGCTTTATTTCAGCTATGGGAGTTCCCACGAGAATCATGCCAAATCAAGTGACATTTAAATCTCAGATTTTCATTGATCTGACTCGGCACAATAAAGTAGATTAATCACAGAGCCCATGGCCACGGTTTGGTGAGCAACAAGTAGAGTTCTTACACTTAGAAGGTCATAAAAGTTAAGTCTACAAGCCAAGGAACCAAGCAACTGATGAACAGACAGAACCCCATCGTCAGCATTATACACCGGTAGCAGACTCCAGACCGATTACATCATATGACAGACAGAGTCCCACTTTTTGGATTATCGTGAATTTAGTTTGGAAATCAAGCATGTGTAATTTCACAATGAGGTATAAATCATCACCTAAATCCACCAATACTACTCTATTCTATAATTCTTTCCATTGTTTAGAAAATAGATATTCCCAGATGTCCGAAATCCTCCAGTGGTAGATACAAACCATCAACAAAATCTGTCCTCGCGCTGAAGACAATCTCAGCAGAAAAAAGAATTCAAATCCTGGCATTGCAAATATTGTCCCAACACACAAACAAATGGATAAGCCTTTTGTTCAGTCTTTCTGATTTACAGAACAACAAAGCTAGACACATATTTGTTGTGGGATGATCGGGTTTGGTTTGCAGGATGGCAGTCGGCTTGTTGTCTTTATGAGGCTCAGCGTAAGTTCAAATCAGACAGACTATCTTTTCATTCACCTCTCCCCCCCGCTAACTCCATTCACCTGACGTGGGCGTTTCTCCATGTACTCTCTCCATTTAGCCAACCGGATTCTGCCTCGAAAAGACAATCAGGCAATCATGTCTCTGCTGTCAAACTTGAAACCGCTCTCCTCCCCCTCCATCCCCCCCTCCTCTAGCTCTTCATCCAGGGGCTAAGTTTTACTCACCAAAATCAACTCTCCAGGATCCCCCTTCCCCCATCGACACACCAGTGTCTATCCATCGGGGGGGTTTCTTTGTACACATGCCAATACATCTTCTTGTTCACTAAAAGAAATTAGGAGTCTCTCCTGATTTAAATGGATTTCAGTAACCTCAGATGGGCTCTGCCGACAGCCCTCCAACACGAGTGATAACTACTTTAACCGACTGAGAGTGAAACGTTTTTATTGACTACCATTAATACTACTGCATTGTTAGATCAGACATACTCGTCAGTCCAAGAGTACTTGTGTCACAAGAATAAAATGAACAAAAAAGTGTAATGTGGCAAGCTTTTCACATTTTTTGGTTTTGGTTAAGAAAACGGAGACTGTGTTTTCTTGGTCTTTGGATTTTACTGCAGTGAAGCAGGATTTTTTCCCAATGAAGCTTTTATTAACTATGTACTGACTCATGTTCTCTGCTGCACCTTTCTGTACTTGGTGTTGTTACTATATAATTCAGTCTGAGTTGCTGACAGTTAGTAAGTCAGTCAGGTGTGATGTGATTGCGTTTTAAAGGTAATCTGTGGGAAGGCCTGGTGTGAGACAGGTTGACTGCCATTTGGCCCTTTCTTGTCTCCTAATTAACTCTTGCTGCCACTGTTTTGAACATTATCCAGGTAGAGGCACAAGATTTTTTTTAAACTATTGCAAAGATGCTACAATCAGGCACTTGTATCGCACTGGTTTCTCTTCTAAAAAAAAAAAAAAATCACATTCTATTGAGCTTGTAAGGCATTTATAAAAAAGAATATTTGAAATGCATCTTTTTTCTTATAACTGCTTATGATAACAAGAATTTAACATGACAATAGAGTAACAAGCCCATAGAAAACTTAGGTGTTTGGTAAAGTAAACAAACAATTGTGTCTGTGTGAGTATAAAATAAATTTGACTCTCTACCTGATGAATTCTTCACTATGTTCCCCAGAAAACAGCTGCCTGCTTGCTGGAAACAAGATTAGGATGGTGATGGAAATTTACATTTACTCAAGAACTATCCTTATATGTATAATTTCTAGTACTTTACCTGAGTTTTTCCATTTTCTGCTACTTTAAACTTCCATTCCACTACATTTTTGAGGCAAAGAAGCAAGTCATTTTTTGTCAGAAAATTACATTTGATACTTAAGTTCATTCAATATCAGATACTTAAAGACTTTCACCGGAGAAATATTTTAACACGAAATCTTTACTTTTACTTATGTGCAACTTTTGGGTACTTTTTACGACACTGCCAACCAGTAAGGGGTGTGCAGTGTAAAACCAAAACTAGCAGCGAAACAATGCCTTTTTTGGGTTTGTATAGCTAATTGCTAATAAAAAATGATTAGTGCTTTACGCATTATTTACAGCACAGACAAAATAAACATTATTACCTGACACCTTGTAGTTAAAATGTATAACATCCTTTGTTACCTTGTTAGCCATGGTTTATAAATGTTGATGTTATAGCAACTGTAAAGTAACAGCGCACATTTAGCAAAAAAAAACAAAAAAAAAACTGTGTTAGCATTCCCATTCTACCCTTCCTTTTCAAGTTGGAATGAATTGACATCACAACTGCAACCAATCAGATGTGAATTACTGACTCGTGAGTCGACTGCAACTTAAGTTCTTCAATGACCAGGCCAGCAGTATGATCTCCCCTGGAGAAAGGAATCCATAAGGGGGAGGAGCAGGTCAAGAAGAAGAAAAGAGGAAGATGAAAAGGAAGGAAGAGAGAGAGAGAGAGAGAGAGCTGTGAGTGTGGCATGGCAGTTAATCATGCTAAAGCTATACACTCCCTCAATCTGTCCATCCATCTGCCTCGCTCACCCGCCTCATCCCTCTCTCTGTCCGTCCCTCTCTCACCCTCCATTTCTCTCCTTCCAGCTCATCTTTCATTCTCACCCAGTCGTCTCCCTCTTTCTCACCCTTTGTTGATCTCTCACCTCAAACCTGCCGCAGAAAAGGTTGTATTGCGTCCTCCTCGCGCACACACTGTAGCCACGTGCAGACAATCATTTTAACATTTGCGGCACCGTGCCCACCGCCCGACACAGCTCACAGCTCATTTGTCCACTTTCCACCTTTTTTTTTAAAAATGTGAACTTGTCATACTTGTAGTATCTTTTCTCATCATTCCAATGTGTGTTTTCAGAGATTACAACTCTCATAAATATGCTGTAATCTCAAATTCAACGTGCAGCACTCTCTATTTTCCCCTCATCTCCTCTCACCTGTCCTCACCTCGCCTCACCTCACCCCTCATCCCCTGTCTGTCCATAGTCCATTGCCTGAAAAATACCTTTTATTAACACACACTGAGAATTTATTCACCCATTTCCCCTCTATCCTCTCAGCGTTTGTGGCAGGTCCGCAGTGGGAGGTTGGTCAAGGCCAATCAGCTCCCGGCGGGTGGTGGTGGTGCTGGCATGGGCTGTCTGAACAACCCTGCAGAAACAGGTGAACCCTGCTTCGATCTTGCTGAGACAAAGATGAAGTAGCACCTTAACAGTGACGCACCTATCAGTCGGCAAGAAGGCGAAAGGAGAGAATCAGAGAGTTGATTGAAGATAACATGTTGTCTGTAATTCTACGTTTTTTTTTTTTTTTGGATTTTTAAGGTTTTATTGATGGGACAGCTCAGAGGGACTGGATGAGAGGACAAAGCCTCTGTGCATGGGATGCCCACTCTGCCAACAGAGCTTATGTGCACCCCAATGTTGTTCCATGTTGTAAACTGAAGTTTAAAATGTGGTCAGTTAGTTGAACAGGGGCAGGAGGAATCATGTGTCTGTGTGGTTATGAACGTTATGCAAGCTTGGAATGCTTTAATAGTTTTGGCGATGCAATGCCTCATTACTAAATGATATCTTACTTTGAGAAACGTCAGTGTTGTTTCTACAAAAAGCCCTCTTTATATGCACAGACTATTTACACCAGCATTCAGAGGCGTAAGGGACAATACAGGCCACTCCCTTGCAAAGCAGTTTCCAATAGCAACCAAACCTACGTGCCTCATACGCTTAGAGTTTATATTGGTGTTATTTATATCACTGTACTTTTATTGGACCCACATGGGCATTTGCAGTGTATCATTATTTGTTTAATCTCTTTGTTATATTTCAAGTGAGTGCTCCGATGTAATATCCGAGGCATTAAACTCAGGGGCTCATACTGAATGACTTACAGTGAGCGAGCGGTTCGGTCTTCTAGCTTACTGACTTGCTGGAGTCGGGATCAAACCTGTGATCTTTTAGTAACTTTACAAATCGCTATGGAGTCTGGGTCAAATCCCATATTCATGTGATAGATTAACTAATATAGAAAAAAATAATAATGTCAGTCGGCCAGAGAGAGAGAGAGAGAGAGAGAGAGAGAGAGAGAGAGAGAGAGAGAGAGAGAGAGAGAGAGAGAGAGAGAGAGAGAGAGAGAGAGAGAGAGAGAGAGAGAGAGAGAGAGAGGATCCTGCAAAAACTGAGCCCAGCCTGCTCAGGTGTGTTGCATCACTGATGACACAGCTCCTCCCATCAACTTCCTGAAACAAAGATAACACAAAGCTAAAAGGGGACATCGCAGGACCAACCCTGAGGCCATCACAGCATGCACATTAAAAGTAATGATAGAGATCATGCAGATCATCCATTACAAGGTCCATGCAGTTACCATACTCAACATTATGCAACATTCTGATAATGTTCTCATTTGCAGTATATTACAAGCAGCCATATTATACATCTGTGCACATTAATTACAAATCTTTAAGTAAAGCAAGCTGCATAACATTTCATTGGTGGTTTTACTCACTGGTCTGTCCATTTTTGTTTCATATTTGAGGGTTCACAATATGTCCCATTTAAGCAGCTAAGAATTTGAAGAAAGAAATTGTTGCTGTATTGTTTTTTTGTACGTGTATTGACATTTATTAGCATTTATTGTTGAATTTTTAAGAATCCATCCACACCAACAAGGCCATATTGATATAGGTTCTTTGTTCAGTCTCTGTGTGACTGAAATGAGCCTGATGATGAAGCCAAATCCTCTGAGCGTGCTTTAAGCGAGGCAATCCTTGTTCTGTGGACTTCAATAAAAAGGATAGAACATTTTTCTCATGTCACGTCATTATAAGCTACATTATAGAAGGTTTAGGTCTATTGTGTTTGACTGAGCCTACAATAAGAAATCTGTTTTCTGCCTGCTCATCCCTGTGTCCAAAGCCATTCATTTATTTAAAGATCTAGGCTATTTAATTGTTCTATATAGGTTATTTGGGCATTTAGCTGAAAGTAACTAAAACATAGTGTAAAAAGTAATGTATTACTCTATGCAAACAGTAATATAGTAATGTAATATATTAGTAAAATAAAGGTAACTACTTGCATTTTGAAAGTAACTTGCCCAACATTGGTTGCAGAGCTATCTACTGAAGTTAGCATGCTAACTAGCAAGATAAGACTCGTCTTTTCTTGTAATACTACTTTGTACAGCAAGAGGCACTAGATAGACCCTGTACTTTTGTAAATCACCTCCGTGCGCCTTGGTTCAGGCAGACTGTAGAGCCACAGGAACCCCAGTGAAGCCATTTTTTACAAATTTACCTTTAATGGCTTGTGATTTTAAAGAGGGTTTTATTTTACCAGTGTGATTTTTTTTTAATTAACTGTGACCTTGTTTCGCCTCGATGATTACATCACAACATGTTATTTTCTGTTTCAATAGAACACAGAAATGGATGAACCCACATTTTGTATTCTGCAGCAATCAAATGTGTGATCCATCTCTTCTTTCTATCTGGCACTGTGGTGAAGGAAGAAAAGTCCTGAAAGAAAGAGATTGGAGATTTTTTTCCCCCTCCTCTGAAGTAACTACAATGGCCCCCCTGCCTTGTTCTATCCCACGAGTGTCCTGAAACCCAATGAATAACACCCAGATACACACCCAAACCACAATGAGAACAAAAAGGAAAAAAGATATATAAAGCCTCCTTTTTCATCTCACCTAAAAAAATATATCATCCGTGGGCCTCTATTTTACTCCCAATTTCCACATAACTTTCATTTCATGTGTACTGGCTTATGTGAGGTCTATCAAGCCTCCAGTCTGAAGCCCTGATGGTGTCCCTGCGTGCCCTCTTCACACTAAGCGAAAACAGAATCACAGTGGCGACATGATGCATTAACATGAAGATGCATTGAAATCATCTGCTGGGTGAAATTGAACATATTTGACATTTGATGTTAGAGCCAGAAAAAAAAAATTGGAAATAATTAATGTGTTACTAATGTTTTGACATACTTAGGATAAGCAGTTCCATAGTTTCATTACACCATGTTTAATTAGGACCGATGACCACTGCAGCCTGCCCTGGCTTTCTGATTGGTCGAGAGGAATTACATGCTGTCATGCGCTTGTTTGATAATTCAGTTGAAGCAATGGAGCCTTGAATGCACACTGGTCTTTGAACATTACCTGTGTAGGGTTTTCAGTAAACAGTTGAAAGAAGAACATGGACTATGGAGGCTTTAAAGTTCTTAAATTGTGCAATTAATTTAATCTCAGGTCTAACAATACTGGAACAATATCATTTCCCTTCACAATAAAGATATATTTCCATGTTTCAGTCTATCTACATTGTCAGCATTCAGGTGGATATGTAAAGTATTTTACCAGCCGAGGAGAGCAGAGATAATCGTGTGATTTTCATTCCATAGAAGAGACGAGGGTGTCCGGGGAGGATTTCTGAAAAAAATTCAAAAAATAAAGGGTGTTTTGTGATAATTGCATAGAAGAATATCTTAATTAGCCGGCTGTGTAATGAGACACCTAGTTCCTCCTAGTTAGTGAGAGAGTAGCTAAAGCAGTGAAGATAGCACGGCAAGGAACATTGAAAACCCAGAGCTATATGCTGGCGGAGATGTGGATGCAAAGTATGCACTGATGAATGTGTGTGTATACTACACTACTACGTAAATCAATGTATAGATTTCTGCATCAATGAAGGCTATCTACCACTGATGGGGTTGTGCGATGGTTCGAGATATAACAGACAGCAGACAAATTAAAAATAAATCCTGCTTCATTCAGAGAGGAGTACAGTGTGTACAAATGCTGGGGGTTAGGCTGGTTTCAGCAACTAAAGGGAAAATTAAGAAATGATGCATTCAGAGCTGAAAAACAAACATTTGATACCACCCACAATGTGGGAAGACAAAATCCGTGCGGCGCGGGAGAACGCCAGTGGAGGGGTGTCAGGCAGGAGGACACAGGGAGTGTGTAGGCCGAACAGACACTAACAGGTAGACGTACAAAATGGGCGAGCGGTGGCGGCGGTGTGTGTCTGGGCCGTGGGAAAGAGTAACAAACGGACAAACTTGAAGTGTGTGAGGGAGGTGTAGGTTGTCACAGATGGATGACTAAAAGGAAGGAACAGAAAAAAGGTGGTGGATTGGAGGCGGGTGAGAAGCGGAATGTAAGAGCAGGCATGAATGGATGACTGGAGAGAGGAAGGAAAAAAGACAGATGTCCGGTTGGCTGTGGAACAGATTTCTTGTTTAAAGGATGGGAGATGATTTTTTTTCTTTTCAAAGACTTAAATGCAGATTTGCAAGTGAGATCAAACCCATTTAAGAAGTGTGTCTCAATGTGACTAAATCAAGCCCAAAACATTGTTGAAGCCATTAGCAGCCTTGCAGCTGCACTAATCAAGATTTTATGTAAAAATGCTCCAGCAGCATAAATCACAAAAGTAAAAGTGAAGCAGAAAAAGGACACCCATTAAACCAAGTAAATGACAAAATGACAGCCTGTTGATCAGCCCAGTTTGGGCGCGTTTCAGGAGTCTGGTCACACTCTGCTGACCAGACTTGGATAATTCTACCTGGTTGATGCACTGCAGATGCTCAGAGATGAGTAGAAGAAGAGATTTTACACTTCATAACTCATTACCACTCCTGGGGTGCCAGAACGTATGGTGTGTACAGATGTGGCCGTGCGCAACATCTGCTGACATTATATGTTGGGAGGTGTGGAATCATGTGTAAGTGGGTGAAAACACAAACAACAGTATGAGAGTCGTTTTTGCCAACCTATAATTGTATGATGTGGAAATAAAAGTTGACCAACATTACCAGCCTGTTCAAAGGATGATGCTGTTACTTTAAAGGGACAGTTCTCTCCAAAATCAAAACTAGATATATTTCCTCTTGCCTGTGGTGCTGTATGTCCATCTAGATTGTTTTGCTGTGAGTTACCGAGATTTGGAGATATCGGCCGCCTCCTCTCAAACATAATGAATCTAGATGGCACTTGGTTTGTGGTGTTAGATGTACAATATGTAGTGTCTGCCACTAGGTGGCTCTCTATTTAAACAAAACATAACTAATTTGCTAATTATTATGGGCTGAGCAGAGCGGGGGAGAACATAGCCGTTGCTCAGGTGCCGAGAGTCGACTAGAGAGTCGGGTCTGACCCTCTGGAGAATAAACACAATGAGTTTCATTGGACTCTGCTCTGATTTGGAGCTGTTAATCGACTGTCGGGTGTTTATTTTCTGTAATTTTTACTCGTGAATTGAGCTGCAAGAGATGAACTTAACTTCATGAACGTAGCGTTATAAAGAGGAGAGGGGAGAAGAAAAGAGAGAACAAGAGTCTGGTGTGTGCTGAACTTTTGTGTGCTGTTGCTTGCGGTTAATGTACAGTAAAGTAATCTGGCCGTTTTGGGCAGATAAACACTGCTCGAATAAGAGACACAAATGATTACTTCGCTTTTGTTAAACACACTTTTAAACAACCACCACTGCTGATGAAAATCCATCTGATGTGACTCAGGCAAAATTGTTCATAGACAAGATAATGTTTTAAAGTTTGATTCACCTTAAGTTTGGCCTTGTTTGCCAATTTCCATTTCAAATCTCTGGGTTTGAACATTGTTGAAAACATTCGGGATAACTTAAGTACACAACAACTCAGCAACTCACGCAATCGAGATGGGAAAAACAACACAACAGGTAGGAGGAAACGTGCATTTTTTATATTGGGTTGAGCTGTCCCTTTAATCCTTGAAAGGAACCACTTTCCCTACTGAATGCTCAACATTTTACACACTTTCCAAACGGACAAATAACTCTCTAAATATTCGGCAAATGGGCATGTCAACATGTCAATCATTACAAAGTGCAGTGTTCACATCTAGTCAATTATAGTCTGCGCCAAAGTGCATGATTGGATCGAATTTGACATCTGTGAATTGGCTTGACATTTACTGGGGCTGTCTGCAACAACCATGTAAATAAAGGGAATACCCACTTTTCATGTAAAACTAACTGCGCTGTAGTACTCTGTCTATTTCACTTTCTCCCCTGTCACAATAGAGTCAGAGTAAACGGGCTGTTCCGCTCACTCCACCTTGATGAATACTGACTTTGACGGGGAGGAGCAGCTTGGATTTTTTTTATTTGGTGTCTTATCCAATCATACTTTCTCTTCCTGCCACCCTGCCATCAGTTACACTCACCTGATAACATCCAAGAAGTGGAATTCATTGAGTCAGGAGCCCATAGGTAAGTGCTGGACAACGGTATAAAGAAGATCAAAATGTGAAGAATGTCTTCTTTGCCACCAGCAGCAACAGCATGAATGGGCAATCAAGACATTTCTAATCGAACTTACCCATCTGAATGTTCCAAAAGCATCACCACCTGTCACTTGTGTGAATGTTTGTCAACTCTATGGTCAAGGTATGGGTCCATTTAGTCATCAAAAAAATGCCCCATTAAGGAAAGATCGTGGTTCACCTTCATACTTTGTGCCCTCAAGAAACCAACCCCCACATCCTGCCTACAGAGATATTTTGGAACAGTATAACAATGTCACACTACTTTTGCCGCTGGGAGAGAACAGCCATTAGCCAAACCCCAAGAAGTTGCTTGTCAGAACAGCGTAAAGAATCAATTACAAAAACAGTTGGTGCTCACCAGTGTCATGCACCACTGGCAACAACGTTTTGCTTCCACACTAAAAAAGAGTTTTGCTTTGATGAAATGAGGATTTGCAACGGTAAAAACTCAAAAACATGCTCGCCCCAAGGATATTATTCCTTATTATTTTTAACTGACTGGAAGTACGTCTTAAGCAACACATCATCATGAGTTGCCTGCACCTGAACAGGAAAATAACCCTAGCTGCGTCCAGATAATGGCAGTGTGAACTAACAATCAAATGATGTTTAATTGCACTTTTATGACAATGAATACACATTTAAATATCCCCCAATTCTTTTAAAGTCACCTTAAAAGGTAAAGTCGAATCCAAAACATTCCTTCTCATCAGGCAGGAAGATATTATTATGTTTGTATGATTGCCATCCTTAACACAAGCTGATGTCAAAATGCTCAGAATACAAGTGTTGAATATAAGTGTTATCAGTTCTCGGGTCCCAGTTTTAAAGTTTGAAACTTCTCCATTCTCCTCTTCCAATATTAATGTAGGGGATCAGTCAGATGACTTGACCAATCAGCTACTTCATCGATTATCCTGGATTTGTAGCTGTATTTCACACCACTGGCGAAGATAATGCAGGTACGACTAAACCTTGTTTTACGTGCATCCATGGACAGCTCCTCCATTTTTGTGTGAATATTAGGTTACGTCAAATGAAGATGCCCAGGCAGCGCGGTTTGGGGAAAGTCCTAAGTGACTATTTACAGTCCCAGGGAAGTGAGGAGCCTTTTAGTGGGTGCCTTGTCTGTTGTGATATCTGTCAACATGCTGAAGGGCCGCTACAAGGCGTCCTTTGGGATCCCTCAGGTGGAGAATGCCAAATTCTCCCTGTCAGCCTGGTATAAATATTTCCTTTGTTTTTATTGTCCATTATGCAGGGGCTGTAACACGTGTTACACTGTGTTTTTTGCTGTTTTTTGTTCTGCTGTTTCAGTCTGTCTGGTAAAGTCGTTGTACAGTTACTCTACCTGTCTGGTGGGGTTTTGCTCCACTGGCAGGATGAAAAGCTGGTTTGCGTGTAGCCCAGTTTCCCCTTGTTCGCCTTCTTTATATAGAAGGCTGTCAAGTCCCTGCAAAATGGATTTAGTAAGTTCTGTGTTCACCAGCTCGTGCACAGGTTGAAGGCAGAATACAGAAAAATACATTCTTTTTGATATGAATTGTTAAAATCTCCCTATCCTGTCCTCCAAACAGCATTTATTTCATTACAATGTTTTTGAAATCTCAAATCAGACACTTTCTACAGTGTTCAGACAAAGACCAATTATTATTGTTTCGCAAAGAGTCAAACATTATTTGCAGGTCTGTGACGAGTCCTGTGAACAGAAGGCGGCTGTGCTACATTATTTACCAGTCCTCCTTGCTGCATTACTATTCACTGTTCCTAAATATTCACATTACAGCTGCTGACCGCACAATTGCATTGTTACTTGCTTTATATAAATTCTTCAATAATCTGCATAACGGACGGATAGAAAAAGAAGATCCTCAAACATGCATTTTCATGCATGCTTGGGAGACAACACAGTCCAGTGCACGCAAGCTGCTGAATTATTTTAAGTCATATAGAGCACAATCAAAATGACTGCAGCTGTCTCTTCTGTTCTATCTCAGGTGAGTTTCTATTTAATTTCCTGTTTGATGACAGCCTTGTAATGAGGCTGGAATATGATTCAGGTCTCTAATCTAATCTAAAAAAAAAAATCTAATATAAACAAATCAGAGACACACCTTGTGTCATCATATTCTTTTTCCTGCAGTTTGTCACTGCAGAAAATGACTGGTCATCTCAGGTTCAGAGTACATTGTGTTCGTCATGCTTTTGTTTGGGATATTCATGCCTGATAATGTGTCATGATTTGTTCAGACTACGCGCCACACAGGCCGGCCACTGATATGATGACCTGCGCGAGTAAACAAACATGCTTGGCTGCACAGAGAGTTGGGATGCCTGTCTCAGGGTCTGAGTACACATGATATGACATGGCATTTAGACCTTGCCAGTGCCCCTTGGCCTGGCTACCTGCTGCGCCATCTAAGCCACCTCATGCTGGGACCAAGATGGATTGGGACGGAAGCAGAGGCAATTGCCATAGTGGCATCGTTTTGCTGCCAGACAAATTTGAAAGACAGACTGTCAGTTGGGCCCGCAGACGTGACGTTAGGATGCGTCGTGCATCGCGGCATTACCTCATCGTGTAACGGTACCTGCAGATGGAGCTGAAAGGAGAAACACGTCAGTCGATTAACTGATCAGTTAGTGAGTTACTTGCGCAGGAATTTCCAGTCTCCGATCAAGGATGCAGATGTTTACTACCACAGAGGAAAATATAATGTTGTAATCTGTGTTACACTGCACACAGGACATGGAAAATACTCTGACCGGCTGAAAATTTTTTCCCTTAGTTACACATGATTTTTTTACCCTAATCGAATGCACAGAGTCATGGTCATGTCAGGAGTAAAGCAGTATTTCGTAGGGAATGCACAACCAAGAATGAGGAGATATGTAGCCCCACTGATTAACATACCATGAATTTGCCGGGACGTGTGTGTTAGGAAAAGTTCAGCATTTTTGAAGAGGAAAAACTGTCAAGGACAGCAGGCACAGAATGAGCACGCAGTGAAGATGTCCAGGGAGCCACGCTGACTTAGTCACTTAAACGAGGCAACTAAGCGCTCATTTTAAGAAAGAAAAAGAGGGCTTCTGTAAGGAAGTGAAACGCACCATTTGTAAATCATGTGATAAATTGTGAGCCCAAATTAGATCAGTGATACAAAACAAAACTGCCCTGCTCCTTCAGGTAGGTTAAACTTGAGCCTTGAGAATTTTCAGATGGATGAAGAGAGAGAGGATGACAGCGCTACACCTTCTTAGACTGACTTATTTTGCTGTAGCCAAATAATATGTTATTTAACTGTGTTAAAGCAAAACTCTCGCCAAAAAGCAACCGAGGCTTTATTTGGGATTGAATATGAGTCAAACCTTCGTGTAAAAGCATAATTGCGACGCAAGAGGCACTTTTAAGATTTACCGTAGTTTCGGTTTTGGGCACGTTAATTTTGAACGCGAGTGCTAGGGACAGGCAGGAGAGTAATGGTGAACCGCTCCTCAAGCGTGCCTGTCAGGTCGCACTCAGGGATCGACACTTTTTGCCTGCCATGACAGCAACGCGCAGGAGATGCAGTAGCTAACGTGAGTAGTTCAAAAACCTTTTTTTTCATAAACTCTGTGTACACAAACAATGTTCTCAATGCTCGTGTTCATGTGTAGAGACCCTGGTGATGCTACGAGCAAAGTTTCATGTTGTGTCGAGCCTTCTTACTGTTCTAAAAATAGCGATTTTGATGCTAGCATATCATGCCCCTAGGACTCCCATTCAAAATTAGCGTGCCCAAAACCGAAACTACGGTTAATCTTTAAAATGCCTCTTTCGTCGCAATTATGCTTTTACACGAAGGTTTGACTCATATTCAATCCCAAATAAAGCCTTGGTTGCTTTTTGGCGAGAGTTTCACTTTAAGTGTACCCATTCACAGTGTATGCATGTCTGGTGAATCTGCATTTCAAATCAGCTCATGGCAATGCTTTAAGAGAATAAAAAGTTGATGTGATTGGGATTTTTTTTCTGAGGCTGAATGTTTTCAGATTTGTCATCTCTGTAACATAATTAACATATTTTACTGTATATTTTATCTTTGAAGAAGTAGGACTGCACCGCTTTAGCATTTACCCCTGGTTTATTAAGCTGCAGCGAGCTACAGATGGTTTTATAATTTTTTCAATGCAGGCTAGTCAAACCCCAAACTATCCAGATGAAACCTCAACAGTTAGATGTGAAATTACCTGAATTGACCTGATGCGTCTTTGTGCACAGAACAATTACTGAAATTCTGTATTCAACGTGTGTTGGATCCCATTTGGTGTCAAAATATATATTAGGCCAGTCATTATTGAGGATTTCACAACGTGTTCATTCTGCAAAACTTGGCACAGCGACTACGTGATGACATCAACAAAGATATTATGTCTTATTCCTTATGTCTGTACATGTCTCACCATGAGTCAGGGGCTGTACTTTTATTACATGTTACTTCGACAACTCAGTTACAGAGAGATTCCCAAAACACAGATCATTTAAAATAGAGGTATGTGGCTGTCAAAACCCTGTGCTGCTGTATCACCACATATCTCCTCATCTTTTCCTCCCTTCATTTCTGCAGCCACAACCCTCTGACCTCACTGTGACCGCAATGCAAATGCTGAATCACGTCAGAAGGTTAACCCCGACGCCCTTTTTGCCAAAGAGTCACATCCACCCAGCAAAAGTACTCCCACAGACGCCGACACTAACAGGAAGTCTGTTTTTAGAAGGCAGTTGACACTTTCTAATATTGATAGAGAAGGTTCTGTCTCAGGTGAGCTGGCAGATATAGCTGACATTACAGTCCATCTGGTATGCAGAGCCATTCACCCTTACAGCATTATATACAGAATGAGATGATTTATGCTTAAAACCTGAATAGGTGACAGTTTGTCAGAGAGACTGAAAATGATATTTTCAGCTCCCCTCGCATCAGCATTAAAGGGTCCCTATAGAGCACAGCGTGTGCGATGTCACATTGTGATTTTTCCTTCTTGCTCCCTGCTAAATATAATGCAGCTGCCTTTCTTTGCCCACCTTTGTTAGGTTTGATACAGATCATTTTCAGTTTCGTCGACAGTGGGACACTTGTCTATATTGATGTTACATTCGCTGTCATTCAGGAGTAAGTGCAAGATAAACACTGACTTTGAATGTCCAAACGGATGATCGGAGCAGTAATGATGTCGAGCTGGAATGCCGGTGGCAAGACAAAGTCAAGGCAGTTTATTTGAGAACACTTAACCACAGACTACACTTGTAAAGAGTTCTCAGACAACTGCAATATATGAGTCAGCCCATTCAGAAAATAGACTATGAGGTGTTTCTCATTAGTGAGAAAACCTCTCTTTCTTTCTCCTCTTTTTTTTGCCTACATCAAGCTCTCTCTCTTTTGTTCTAAATGTTGGCAGGCTAAATAGAGAATCCTATGAAACACTCTCCTAAGATTGCCAAAACAAGTAAATCAATTGTCCTCTTGGAGAAATACCTATCCTGTCAAAGATTCTGATTTGTAGCAAATGTTAAAGTGGAAGAATTGCCCACCACCGGTGTTCTTCTTCACTGTCACTCTGCTAATAGATGCTGTGCATTTGCTACAGTATTAGTGTGCCATTTTGAATGACAATTTTGAATTTAGATCTTTAACTCAGCAGCTGAGCGATGCTGTGAGGTGCTCACGACAGCTGCTTGTTTGTTGCAGTGATAGCGCATGTGGCAGGCTCCTGTCCAAACTTCCTAACTGACTGTATGGAGGTGTTTCATATGTCGGTAGGTTGAAAAGCTTGGACCGTGTAGTGAAAGTGCATTACATTAGGAGTACGATAGCCACGACTTCTCTTTGCTGAAACGGTGATGGGTTGAAGCCAGAAGCAACCCGGTCATCATGTTGGAGATATAGCCTTTTTCAAACTTTTAAACTGTACATTTCTTTATATAAACTTCGAATTTAAATGTTATATTTCAACAATGCTAGTGTTTATAATCTGGTTAGGTTTAGGTAGAAAAACCACTTATTAGGATTAGGAAAAGTGCAAGTTTTAGCTAACCTGATCATGTTTCTACAAACACAGCTCAGCTGGAGATTGTTGCGACGTTTCGGTAAAAAAAACATGCGTCTCCAACACTGGTCTCTCGCTTGGCAACTGTCTCATCTTGTTGTCACGGCACCCTCCTCCCCTTCTCCTCCTGATGAGTGATACCGTATTGTATGAATTACTATGTCGTATTTTTAGGTAGCCTTTTTAACACGTTAGCCAGGGGACTACAGAGCCAGTGTTTTAATGATTTGCACCGCCCCTTTTAAATAAACTATAATAATAAACCAAAAAAAAATGTTAATATAAAAATTCATTTAATTTATCTGCAGTTTTCAGGAACTTACAATGTCATTATTTTATTGTGGTGACTGGGCTGCCACCTTTGTTGCCTTCCCCTTTCAGAAAAATCCTTTTACCCCCTACCCTTAGCTCCTTTTTTATTCCTTTAACGAGCCCTTTTCCATGTCTCGACTCAATTACATTGTTTGGACTTTTTGATTAAAACCAGCACCTATCACTATACGGCAGTGGCCTTTAATATTGACAATGTCATGCTAAGTATTTTGCTAGGATAAGTCCGTACCAAAAGTGAAGGCTGAATTTAAGGTATGATGTGAAGCAATTTTTATGACGCACATGTTGCCTCTCCACAGCACAGCTGGCTGACTTCCAAAGCACCTACAGTCCCAGATGTTACAGTATGGAACCTCTCAAAGTATGTTTGATGTGCTCCTGAATCAAAACCGAAACAGCATGTTGAAGCCCTGTCTTTACCTATAACTCATACAGTACCTGCCATGAAAAATACCCACACATTCATATATTATCTTCTGCGTCAGCACACCCATGAAGTTCCAGCTGCGCCATACCCCCTCTTTCTAAATCAGAGCGAGATTCCCTGTGAATATTTTATGGAATGTAATTGAACAGTGCTGTGGCACCGCATTAAAATTAATGTCATGTTTGTGTCTGCTGCATATTTTCACCCAAATGATTGTAATGGAAATGATCATGTGCCTGAGCCTGCATATAAAGAGAGAAGCCGCTCCTCAGCTAAGTGTCTGGGATGCTAATAGGGAGATGTTTTATGGCCTGAGACACACAGAGGAAAGCAAGGGAGGTGTAATGGCAGGATATACTACACCCTCTCGGTGGAGCAGACACCTGGCTCATTCTCTGCATCTATTCCTCTTGTTTTGTGACTCATCCCTCGCCGAGATGGGTATTTATGGGACGTTGCACCAAATGTTAAACTGAGCACCAACCTTCCAGGAAGAGAAATACCCAGGTTTCCATCCACATGTACTGCAAATGATAACAGAACTTGCAGAGAATATACAAGTTAATGCGGGTTCCTGTCCGCTATACCATTATGTAAATATTCGCAGCTGGATGCACTAATTCTCCAGTCAGGTGGTGTGAAACAACTGCAGAGGAAGAGGGAGCGATGACACTACAGAATTAATAGACCACCAGTCAAACTTCAAATGGTGGAAAACCATCTAAAAGACATGTTAGTGTAAAATTACACTAACATGTCTTTTAGATGGTTTTCCGAAGTGTGTTTGGTCTACGGATGTCTGCTGTTTTCTCATCTGGAGACTTTTTCTGCACATGACAGGGGAAGCTTGACTGACACATAAGTCACATGCTTCATGTACACCATGATCAGTTCACTGGATCTAATTTCGTTGTGCATTTTGCTTGATTGTTAAATTAACTTTTCCTGCTAAAGCAGAGATGGATGACTCCATTTATCTTTTTATGTGTTAATTGAAATGTTTTTTTAGGTCAGATGCGAATGAACTGTTCCCATTTTCACTCATGTAATCCTAACTTTTTTCATATTTGAATGTTTGCCCTTTTTTTTGGTACGCCTTTGCATAATATGCATGAATACCTAAAGCTTGCTGTTCAGTGTATTTATTGCTATTGATATTGATCTATTTTGATAGCAGATGAAACCCACAATGTGTGATAACATTGTAAAAAATAATGGTTGGTTTATTTTGGTTTAATTTATTACATAATAGCTGTACATTTTCAAACAGTCATATTACAAATGTATAAAAAAAAAATGCGACCCCCCCCCACCCACCTCAATGCACTGCACATCACCATGCTAATTGTCCTCCCTTGTAGACGCTGCCGAACTATCTAGCAAAGTGGGGAGGCATGCTCAGCGATGACAACCATATGGCTGTTATTATTGAATGAATACACAGTAGCGCCTCATTAAACACCAACCCAACAGAGTCTTTTGTCACTGCAGCTAACAGGGGCTGCCTGTCTGGTGAATCGCGGGTCCAGGACGGGCGGGTCTGTGCTGCAGAAGGCCTCCCCTGGCACGCCGCTCCATCAGTAAGGCAGAAAACAGATGGGGGAGCAGTGGGGGGAGCGCCGCCAAAGGCCAGACGGGCTTTGACTTAAGTACATACATGTGGGGCGGAGACATGTTGCGGCATGCAAACATTTTAAATTATGAATCATTACAATGCTGAAAAATTACGATTAGCAGATTATTTCGATACTGTGCTCCACAAAGTGCCTTTTGGAATGTATTTATTTATTTTATGTACAAGTCCTCTGAGTAGCTCGCACTAACATGCAGGCACTGCGATGGCCAGATGTCCCTTTTTGGGTAACAGTTGTGTTTGTTTGTTTTTCTTCAAGGACGCTTGAGGAAAAGAGACGTCAACAGCAGCCTCATGAAATATCCTTGAGCAAAGGAATATACAACAGTTTTGCGTATATACACAGTCTTTTCATTTATCGGCGGCTGACGTATCAACATCGATGTCAGCTCTGGGATTTCTCATGAATAACCTTTTCATGGCTGTCACCACAACACCATTGTTTCTTCTGAATCTGGATGTACTTATTCCTGCACCAATAAAAATCCTTTGACCTTCCATCCAACCATGATCTGAAATCGCTCATCCTTTTCAGGGTCACGTGGGGGCCGGAGCCGGGTACACCCAGGATAAATCACCAGTAAACACACTTTTTTTTTTTACCCTGGATGAAAAAAATAAAAAATAAAGTTCAGGAATAAATAATAGATTAATAAATAACGGATGAAAAAAATGTTGCCCATTGTCATGCATTCTCCATATTTCCCCTCAGCAGAACTATCTAAGGCAAATTGGCCAAAAGCATTCATAGGGAGAACAACAAAGAGGAAATTGTTCCCATTCATATTGTAAAATCCCTAATGCCTGTTTTCTGATGACTTGTACTCTTTTAGTTTTTTTCTTCACGTTGAGAAAAATCTCAAGCTCTTTGCTGAAGGCCTCATTAGCTGAAATACACTTCACCTGGTGTTGGCATCTTAGGTAATTAGAGCTTCGCAAAGCCCAACACTTCAGCTAGAGAGGGTGCGTCAGCGAGGGCAAACCTCAGTGCTGATCTCCCCCCTTCAAAGTCTAGACGACTGGTTTGTGTTCCCGTTGCTCTGCTCTCCCTATCCTCCCAAAAAAAACAAAAACAAAAAAACACAAGATGCTCATTTACTCTCAGTTTTCTACCTTAAACCCCAGTTAAGTTTGGGATTTGAGGTTTATTGTTTAATTAGTTTAACACGCAGCAGACGGCTCCTGACTCATTTATGACTCTTGAGGAATTTAGACCTTTTGATTTAGAAATGAAGACATCAGTGTGGAAGAGTCTTTCTGTCCCCCTCAAAAAGCCTGTATCCAAAGGGATGTAAACTTGTGTACCATACATTATTAAGTGAGTGACTGAGCCACACAGAATATATCTGGATGCCCTTGATACCTGAGTCAAAAAGCATTATAAACACTATTTCCATTAGCTGAAAAAGAATACCCCATGTTCAGCACTTTTAGAGATTAAGGCCTTGTCCACATGTACCAAAACGATCTTTTTTTCCTCCGTCTTCCTCGGCATCGTTTCAAGAATATTTGCGTCCACATCGATCCACTGAAAACGACTCAAAACGCTGTAGTTTATATTCCAGGCCTATAGGTGGAGCTTGAAATTCACCACAATGAGGTCGAACTGCTGCTGCGACTCACACTCGACTACAAGGCGAGTAAGTTGCAAGAAAGGCTCAATATCTTCTGCGGCACGAACATGAGCATGTAGTCCACCATTGTTGTTGCTGTTATGAGACGTCGCAGGGTTCAGAGGTCGGAGGGAAGAGGTCGAGGGGTGGGGCGATGGCGTCATCGTTTTGGAAAATATGCGGATATGCGGAAGAATGGGAGGGCTGCGTTTTCGGATTTTTCCACCCTGAGACCCGTTTTCAAAAAAGTGCGTTTTCAGGATCCGTGTGGACGGCCGGCCAAAACAATGCAATACATGTATGTTTTCGCAAAAGAGCGTTTTCATATGGACGGCCTCTTAAACAGCGTTTTTCTACTCTTCCTGAGGCCCTCTGTTCTGCAGGTTTGAGGTCTAGTGCACACGTTTTGTAAAAAAAAAAAGTTTTGCAAAAGAAGGTATAAATCCATTCCTCAACTCAAATACTCCAATATCATAACATGCACTCCAAGTTCACATTTGCTAATGACGCTATCAACACTGATAAATGTCGGTGTCTGCATCATTGATAGTCTGAAAATCTTACCCTAGCATGGGTTTTCCAAAAGCTCAGTTTTTATTGAGCTGAAATGCCATTTATGTGCGAACATTCTTTTTTTTTTTTTTTTTTTTTTTTTTTAAGACGTGTGTGTGTGTATGTGTGTGTGTGTGGATAGGGTCTGAGATGTTTCCCCAGCCCCGGCACATCTGACCCAAATGATGAGCTCGTTATCGCACTCTGCTGACGCCTGATAACGACCCGTTCATTTGAATCAGGTGTGTTTGGGCAGGGGAACGTCCAAAACATGCAGGGAAGCGGGCCTCCAGGACCAAGATTGAAAAGCACTGCAGGAGGGCATATGAACCTGTTAAAAGGTTAATGTGAAAAATGAATTGCTGTGTGTTGTGTGTGTTCGCACGAGGTACTTGTGACACCTTGGCCGAACTTTCCATTAAATCTTGCACAAGTCTGCAAGTCTATTTGGAAGTTAGGTGATTTTTTTTTTTTGTTGTTGTTGCTCTGACAAGCTTGTATCACAGTGAGAATCCAGAGTCCAACCCTTTAGCAGTCAAAGCTGTTCAGGAGACAACTGAAAGGAAGCTGCAGTTCTACAGCGTTCCAGTTTGCACCCCCTTCATGTGACAGAGAAACACAGGGAAGGAAGACTTTTTAACCTTGCCTTTGTGAGGCACACAGCCACACAGCTAGAAACCAGGCAGAAGTATATGACTCAGAGTCTAGTTTTGACTTCCAGGTTCAGTTATTTCCTGCTGCTTGAAGCGCTGCCAAAATTAGACCTTTCCTCTTTTAAAGCCGATCTGGAAAAAAAAAAAAAAAAGTAATCTATAACTTTACATCAGAGCGCCTTCACCAGTCTAACTTCAGCTATCTGCAGTGTGAGTGAAACACTGCAGACTGACTCTTAAACAGGGTGGTATTTTTCTCCATTAGAGCTTCACAACACTCCTGTCAATCAGTCTACTGTATGGAGGAATCTATTTTAAGAGCCGTTGTTGCAGATCACTATAACCACCTCTGACTCTGTATGCCCTTTTAGAAAAGACTTCTAAAGAATAAGAAACATCTGAACGCACTCCAAGTCTGCAACCAGTGAAACATCTTCTTCAACATTGCGCATTACCTGGTAAACCTACACTACAGTATGTAAAGCAGCTGATTAATTATCCTGCTTAATTACTCTGACGCAGGATTGGTCTGTATATTCCACACGTACCTGACCCATTAAAATCATAACAACTCGACAGGAGTTATATAATATTTCATTTGAAATGCATCTAGTTTGACTGAACAGGCAGCAAGGAACAGGAATTAAGTGCCTCCTTTTAAAATCATAAGCATTTGTACAGTAGTGACAACTCTGTCCACATACCTTACGGTGCAATATGATGGTTTTCCTAATCATATCCATGAAAAAGAATCTTTTGAAGAAGCTTTCTGTGGCAAAGGTTTGGGATTTAGCAAAGGAAAATGTGTTTATGTCTCACAAGGTGCAATTTTCAAAGCATTGGAAAAGTCGCAGAAACCTTGAAAATCACAGTTTATAAATAAATGTGATTTTTGCCGTCGGTCATGATCGAAACTGCAGCTTTGCTCTGGCCTGTGAGAAAAGCGTGTGTTTATCACTGTCACTCTGCAGTGGTAAACGTACGGCTGAATGCCTATTTCTGACTTTCATCTCAAATCATAGCTCCAAGTGCGATACCTGCTTGAATTCATTTCTAATATTCCATACATTAAACCATTGTTTACTACATTTTGTTCAAACTAACATTTTGTTTTCTTTTGTCTGAGCCATCATAGAAAAGTTTATTTGGATCCTTTGGTTTCACACCCTCCAATTACTTTCACACCAGTTGCCAGATGTGTTAAATAATATGCTTGTGTTGTGCGCAGAAATGTCACTTTCAATTTATTAACCAAAACAGAGACATGCACTAATAATATCCATTAGCCACTGCTCATCTGAGCAGAGCTGGCCAGCTCTGTTGGAGCGAGTTGTGCGCGGAGCCAGACCTTCTGGAAGAACAAACACCCCGAGTGACATCAGATTCTGGAACCTTTTACCGATGGGAGGAGAACTCAGAGAATACTTTGGGGGGATTAAAAAGTAGATCTTCACTCCTGATTATCAACCTGACTGCAGCGTCGATTGCCAGAGGCGACCTCATTGCCAGTTTGTTTATGTGCTGTGATGCTGACTGGAGCTGGAGGGGAAATGTACTTTACTGCATGAATGTAACATTACAGAGGAGGCATCAGATAAGAAAAAAACTGGAGTGTCTAGTGAGTGCTGAGTTCAATGATTGACCTGAATTCAAACACACAGAAACACACACCACACAGTACATGTCGATGCATTACATGTGCAAGTAACGCGAATAAACACAACTGATTGTCCGGTAAAACAGCATAGCTGGTGGTGACCGCACCGACGCTGATGAAAATCTATCTGACGTGACTCCGGCACAAATGTTCGCAAATGAGGTTGTGTTTTAGCTTTATTCAGATTACGTTAGTCTCATTATCTGACTGCCTTCCTCACACTCTTCTCTCTTCCTCTAACTCTCTCCTGGAGGTACAGTGACTGGTAACCCAATGCATTACCGAGAGTAAACTTGTGAATTTCTCACAGTTTGAACATTGTTTGAAACCTTTGGTATAATTAAACTATGCTACTCAAAATATATATATATATATATATATATATATATATATATATATATATATATATATATATATATATATATATATATATATCAAAGATTTTATTGTTTTTAGACATTCTAATGTGTAATTCCTACGTTATATCTTTGAAAGAAGGAAGGTAATCAGGGTACCTACATTGTTAGACCTCTTGGTGTGAGCTTGCGTAATGGTGCCTGCATGCCGGGACATTTGAATTTGAATTGACACTTACCATCTATTTCCCCTCTGAATCCTACTGCTCATACTTTACATTCATAAGAAACGATAATTTAAGGACCAAATCTGCAAGTGCTCTCTAGAATAACGCTCATTTCTGGTTTCCCCTTTCTTGTGTAACTCCAAAACAAAATGCACTATCAAAAGAAAACATATATTCATTATTGGGATCTGGAAGTTGATTAAAAGACTGCTTTTTTCCCCCTCCAATTATTATGTCACAAAAAACTGTATGAAAAAAGTATGCATGTCAGTTTGTAGGAAGTACTTTGTGTTTATTTTGTTTACCTGAGCCACTGCACACATTAGCATCTCTCCAGGAAGTGAATCCAACAGGGCAATGTGATAACAGTCAACTGACTCCACATCCCCACTGCTTAATTTACACCTGCATTTACATATTTATTTTTTTTTCTATGCAAACTTAAAATATCATCTGGTGCCCTGTCAACTCAAAGTAGATGGATTTGTCACTAATTTGAATAAAATGTCACAATGGCTGTTTTCACACATTTCTGATTCATTTCTGGTTTCTTTTCCCATTCGGTCTCTATTTCCTTTTTCTTGCTTCAGTTTGTCCTCACACCCTCAAAGTTTGGTTGCCTCGGTTTGGAATAAAAGTCGCTGTGTTTTAGGCTTTAATCCATCTTTTTAGTGGTCTATGAAACATGATGAAAACGGGTTATAAGCTTTACAACATTATTTAAGTTTGCGAATCTGCTTTTTTGCAGACACGATGCAGATTACACGTATGACAATTAACACTTTTCTATTTTAACAGAAAATAAAAGAAGCGCTGACTGCCACTATGGCAGATTATTTTTTGATACTATGTAGTATGTGCGTTACACAACTGTGCTGTAATTGGTGGTTTAATATTTCCAATTTGCGTGAAAAACTGCAGGTTTAGTTCCCTTACCTGTTCTCCAAGCAGTGAGGCATTTCTAATTATCAATTTTTTGCAAAGACGAGCGCAGAGAGAATGACAGGCAAAAGAGAGTGCTGTATGATTTTATTCTATCGAACTCTGACCCCTCTCATTGAATCCACTCATGCATGTACAGAGTTTCTGTGTGATATGCAAAGAAGACAGTTTCCACTTGTGCTGTGTGCAATATGTTGAGTGACAGCTCGTGGAAATTATTTGATCTTTAGACTGTTAATGATTTAAGCAGATACAGAAGCTTTGAAGTGAATGAAGTTAGAAGTTGCTGTTTTTGTTATATTCATTTTTTTCTCTCCCATCTGTAGCACCTGTTGTGGATCTGTGCTTACTGAGACCTAGGTTCTTAGGAGTAATAGAGAATATGGGTACAACTGACAGTTTTATTTCAGCACAAAAAAACACAAATAAGATCACATTTACAGTGAATCCCAAAAAACATAACCCCAAACATAAAATAGAGCTCTCTTTTGGTTTAAATAAAATAAAATTACAAAAATAAAACTTCCTGGAAAAAAGAAATAATTGTCTCTCGATCCAGTCTCTTTCGTTCAGTTCTTGTTGTACTGGTACTGTTCCTTGTGTTGTTGGTTTTATGTCCCTACTGTGCACTATCCGGATAGGTATTAGTGTATGTGTTCACGTGCTTATCTGGGAAATCCTGTTGCGTTCCACGACGATCTGACTGTGAGGACCCTGTAGTAGCTGGCCAGTCTACTAACAGAATTCCTCAGAGTTCTCCTGGTGGGCTTTGCTCGCCATCAATCTCAAACTTCTTTCAGTGGATCCGGGGTCACCAAAAACCAGTCGGAGTTTCCAAAGCAGTTCAACAATAATCCTGATCCGTCAATGCAAGCGAACACGCTCCGCTCGGCGACGCTGCACCTCCTCTCACACACTTTTCTTCTCTTTTTAACAGTTTTCTCTGAGCTCTCTGTTTCACAAAGCACATTCGTAGGGTTTCTCTTCTTGTAAACACTTGTCGGGTTTTTCCGTCAGCTTAACGAGCGGAGGATCGGCTCTGACGTCAGTACAGGTGCCGACAGCTTCAAAATAAAACAACTTACGGGGAGTTAACCCTTTCGTGACCAAACACTTTTAAGTGTGTGGGTTACACCCTCCCCCCTTTAACTAGCATGAGTCCCGTCATGTGCTTGATACTCAGACTTAAACAACATAAATTGGGTGATCAGAACAGCTACTAAATGAATCAAGTGCTTGATTAAAACCCTCGAGAAAACTCTGAGCAAAGGAAATCAGAGGTTTACCTAGCTGTGGGTAATGAAAACGACCCGGTGCTCGCCTTATCCTGTCTGATTTCCTCATATCTGTGTTCTCACTGCTTGTCTTAACTGTTTCAGTGTCTTCCACAGTCTGTTGGTCAGGTAAGTCAGTGTTTGAATGGTCATGGTCCATGTCCGGAACCAACACATGCATATCGTCTGTGTCAGTATTGCCTGCAACCTCCTCACCAGATGGCTCTACTACGTTATCAGACCCCTGTTCACCGTCCATTTCGTCAGTGTCAGGACCAGTCTCCATTACCTCATCTGGCATGGTCTGAGTATCACCTACAATAAGAGGTAATGGGGTGGTAGAGGTCTGGGGCTCATCATGCTCATCAGATACAATATGGGGTTCTAAGTGTCTGTTTTTATCATACACCTTAATGAATGTCTCTGTATGAACAGGTGGGTCTCCCTGAAAACCTACATACTCATCCTCAGAGTCAGAATAATCAGGCTGCTGTAACTGAGGAGAGCTTTGCCTAGTTTTCGGCCGTTGGGGAGGTTTTGGCTTTTCTGATGCACATTCATTGTCAGCTTCAGACAAATGACCACAAGGAAGCAAAAGATCGCGATGAAGGGTGCGGGCAGGACCATCTCCACCCTCTGGACGAACTGTGTATACAGGTAGGTTCTCCATCTGTTTCAAAACACGGTACACAGTGGACTCCCATTTGTCTGCCAATTTGTGTTTGTTTAGCAGACGAAGATTCCTGACTAAAACTCGATCACCAACTTGGAGAGTAGCTTCTCTGACATGCTTATCAAACTGCTTTTTGTTTCGCTCAGCCAGTTTTGCTGAGTTCTCTTGAGCAAGCCGATAACTTTCCCCCAGTCGAGCTTTAAGATGGCGGACATACTGAGAGTGAGGCACTGGTTCCTTATCTTTTACTGATAACCCAAAAGCTAAATCGAAAGGTAGCCGGGGCTACGAGATTCAAAATCCCTGCCCTGGTCGCTATGAAGGCGCTCCGGGTACCCATAGTGTACCAAGAAGTGATCCCACAGACATTTTGCAACTGTAGTAGCTTTTTGATCTCGTGTAGGTAAGGCAACAGCATATTTTGTGAAGTGATCTGTTATGACTAAAATGTCCTTTGTATTCTTGCTATCTGGCTCCAAGGACAAGAAGTCCATACAGACCAATTCCATTGGTCGTGATGTTCTGATATTGACCAGGGATGCTGCCTTTTCAGGCTGGGATTTCCTTCTCACACACCGACCACAGGTCTTTATCTTGGTCTCAATATCTGCAGCCATTCTTGGCCAATAAAATCTTGACCTTCTCAAATCATGAGTACGCTCCCACCCCATGTGCCCCATGTCATCATGGAGGAGCTTGAAAACTGTTGGCCTTACCGCTGCTGGGAGAACAAGCTGATAGACTGTCTGGCCCTGACACTGCCGTGCCCTGGTAAGAAGACCATCTCTCATCTCAAAGCGTTTCCACTCTTTCAGCATCAACCTGAGATCAGGTGAGTCAACCTTGGTGTTACGTGGTACATCAACACCTGATTTCAGCAACTTGATCACATTACTTATGCTTGGATCGGCTTCCTGCTGTTCTCTGAGGTCAGCTTCAGAGAACAAAGGCACTGTCACTTGACCAAATGTCTCCTCGCTACCATACACATCAGGTACGGCATCAGCATGAATAGCCAGAGACTCAACCAATGTAATGGAAGGCAACTGGTTGTCTGTCTCCCCAAGAAGATGCTTGTGACACACAGCTGCAACAGTGTTTGAGTCTAAGCAGTGGTCGGATGGAGATGATAACAGGAAGCGTGAGGTGAGCTGTTGGATGCGCTCTGCCTCCTCAAGAGACTCATGGTCTGCAGCCAACTCATCATGAGGCCGCCGCGACAACCCATCAGCATCCTGGTTAGCTTTCCCAGCCCTGTATCTGATGTGGAAGTCAAAGGTGGATAGGGCGGCTAACCAACGATGGCTTGCTGCATCCAGCTTAGCTGAGGTGAGTACATATGTTAGCGGATTATTATCCGTCACCACTGTAAAGGTGTTACCATAGAGGTAATCGTGAAATTTTTCAACTATCGACCATTTCAAGGCAAGAAATTCCAACTTGTGAGCTGGATATCTGCTCTCACTTGGTGTCAATCCCCGGCTGGCATAAGCAATTACCCGCATTTTCCCTTCCTGCTCCTGGTATAGAGCAGCGCCTAGACCGGTTGAGCTGGCATCCGTATGGAGGACATAGGGGATCTTTGGGTTTGCAAACGCCAGTACAGGAGAGGAAGTCAGCTTCTCTTTGATACACTCAAAAACTGCTTGGCAAGCAGAGGTCCACCTCTCTGCAAAAGGTGCTCTGGGATTGAAATACTTGCCAGCACAATTAACTGTCTTTTGACATTTCCTCAGGGGTGGATAACCTCCTGTGAGGTCATTCAAAGGCTTCACAATCTTAGAAAAATCTTTAATGAAGCGGCGATAATAGCCGGCAAATCCTAAGAATGACCGGAGCTGTTTCAGGTTCTGCGGTACGGGCCAGGTCTTTGTAGCGGCAGTTTTTTCAGGATCGGTCTCAACCCCTTCCCTTGAGACAATATGGCCCAAATACCGCACAGATGTCTGGAAGAATCTGCATTTTGATGGAGACAGCTTTAAGCCGTTCTCCCTCAACCGCAGGAGAACATGTTGCAGCCTTTTCTCATGCTCCTCTAGGGAATCTGAGAACACGATTAGGTCATCAAGGAATACCAGAACTTCCTTGAGGTTAATGTCTCCCATGCACCGCTCCATTAGCCTCTGAAAGGTGCTGGGTGCGTTGGTTATCCCTTGTGGCATTCGGTTAAACTCATAAAAACCCAGAGGACAGACAAAAGCAGTTTTGGGCTTGTCCTCCTCCTCCATCTCAATCTGATAGTAACCGGACTTTAAGTCCATTACTGAAAACCATTTTGAACCTGAAAGGGCTGAAAAAGTCTCTTCAAGGTTTGGGAGCGCATAGGCATCCCTTATGGTCTGTGTGTTAAGTTTGCGGTAGTCAACACACAGGCGAACATCACCGCTTTTCTTCTTAACTACCACAATGGGTGAAGAATAGGGGGATTCTGACTCTCTTATCACCCCAGCTTCCAAAAGCATTTGAAGATGCTTCTTCACCGCCTCATAGTCATTAGGGTGAATGGGTCTCGATCGTTGTTTAAATGGCACCTCATCCTTGAGCTTTATTTTGTGCTTGACTCTTGTAGCATGACCAAAATCAAGATCATGACATGAAAACACATCAGAGTAAGCACGGAGACGTTGTGTCACTCTGTCCTTCCATTCCTCAGGCAGAGGTGAATCACCAAAGTCGAATGTCAACTCATCCTCTTTTGGCTGACTGGAGGATTGAGTAGATGCACTAGAGCATGCTGCAGTAACAGAGTCTGACCCAGAAGAGGTCTGAGGGGTAAGAACTTGATCAACTACATGCAGCTCAGCAAGAACACAGTTGGTTGGAAGAGTTATATCATGCTCTGTCTCATTTCTGACCCACACAGGAACTGTATGAGGACCATGGTCAGGCAACGCAATAAGGCAGCAGTCAACAAAGATTCCCCCCGGTAAGGCGGATGAACTTGGTTGCTCCAATATTGCCCATTTCTCACAAATGGGGTTTCTGGCTTTAATGGAGCCTTCAAGGCTGACCCTATCACGTGCTTGAATGACATGTTGTTTGTTATTCTTTAATGTCAACAGGCCAATCCTTCCAGTGGTTGTTGCTGTGTGCCTGAGTTTGAGAGTTTTGAGAACTTGCCTATAACTATAGACAGAGGAAATGTTAGTTGTATCTCTGTCCTGACAATGCTCACTGTACAGCAGATCAAGAACATTTGTGCCAATCAGTACTGGCAAATCACTGTTGGAGCGCAGATCAGGAACAACTAAAGCTAATGTGGTGATCTCTGGCTGTGTGTCAATGAACTCTTTTGGGAATTCAAGGCTGACCTCTACACAACCCAGGTAAGGTACTGCTTGTCCATTTGCACCCTCAACATCAAAATCACTGATAGGCTGGATAGGTCTGTCTGATAGGTTCTCATTATAGAATGACGCTGACATCGTGGTCACTTGTGACCCAGTGTCCAACAAGGAATTGCACTTTACTCCAGCTACAATAACATTAGCTGTGCATTTCCCGCCAATCAGCCCTTTTGGAAATTTTTCCTGGTGCTTTAATTTGGGTTTGTATGATGAGGTTTTCAGAAAAGCTTTACGTGTGGGACTTTCAGTGTTTTTCGTTCCAGTCTGTCCCTCAACTGAAACAGAACTTAGTTTAAATCAGCCTTGTTTTGCTCATCCCAGGCCCTTTGCTTTGCTTTTAGTTCTTTTCGTTTGGATTCGACAACATCAGGCTTGGGCTCATTGGTACATGTGGTAGCAATATGGCCGTCCTCACCACAGTTAAAGCAATACCAGGGACGAGGCCTCCTGCTACTCTTGCTTACACTTTCACCCACTGGGGTTTGGTTATCTGTCTCTTTTAATTTACCTTTCTTTGGCTGTGGTGCTTTTGTCTGTGACTTTTTGGTAGTGGGTTCATCTATGGAAGCTTTGAGGGATGTGAGCTGACTCTGAAGTTGAGCTATTTGCTTTTGTAGTTTCTTGGTCGATGTGTGTGTCGTGTCATCAGTGCTAGCTGTCATGTCGATATCTGAGTACACACTTAAGGGATTGGACTGCACCTTTAATTTTGAGAAACCAAGGTGCTGCTTCATGCGGCTACATTTTGCAGCTTGTTTGTCCTCCTCTGTTCGTAGCCGCAACAACAGTTCGGAGAATGTGGGAGGTTGGGATTTCTTTTGTTCCAACTGAAGGCTAATGATTAAGTTATTGTCCCAACACCCTCTGCAGAATTGTTTCAGCAGTTGACGATCAAAGTCTGCGGCAGGAACACCACCACCTTTTACAACTTTGTTCAATGTAGTCTGTAAGCGATGTAAATAGGCAGAGGGTTTTTCGCCTGCATTCTGATTGGTGCTGAGAAACTTTGCAAATAGCTCATCAACATCGTCCACAGTCCCATAGGCTGAGTCAAGGAGAGTCAAGAAATCATCTGGCTTTGAAAGAGGGCCCAGATGTTTGACAATATTGGCAGCAGGGGGTAAGAGACTTTCTATGATCTTTCGAACCACCTGTCTTTCTGTGACAGAGGGATCTGCAAGGTAAAACTCTACATTACTCCGCCAACTGTCATATTCAACTTCCATATATGGAATGGGGCTCTTTCCTGAGAACGGTCTGAACTTAGAGGAGCTTGGGTAAGTTTGAGACAAGTCACTGCTTTTTACAATGTGTTCAACTATCACCCTTTGTACCTCAGGTATGCTGATCTGCTCAGGTGACAAGAGTGGGGCTGACTTCTCAGCAGCTGCAGGTAAGGTTGTGTGGTCTGGTTTGGGTGTGGCCTGACTAATCTGGGGAGGCTGAGGTTGATCGGGTATCAATGAGGTCACTACATCTGAATCAGAAGTGGACTCCTCAGGAATAAGTACGTCCTCACTGTTAGTTGATTTCTGAATTCTGCTTAGTTCTTCTAGCAAAAGCTTCTCATAGTCTGAGCCACTCAGCTTTGCAACTCCCTTCAATTCAGTTAAGTAGGACTGAGTAAGGTCAGAAGTCAGCTTAGAGCTATAGATAGGCGACAAAAGGTGGACGTTGTGGGTGATACTAGGGTCAGAGGTAGGTCTTTGACATGGTAACTCACCCTAAAGTGCTTCAATAGCTGTGCCAAACTGAAACTCAACTATGGTTGTGTTCTTGAAGTCGGGGTCAGTACTGTCAACAGGTACTACTCTGGAAATGGAACCATATTTCTGCAAGAACTCAACTAGTTCCTCATCTACATCTGTTCCTGTTAACCCATGTACTAAGACTGAGTTTGGTACCTTGATACTCTGTGCCTTTATGACATTCATACTGCATGAACTGTGATAAAACTGTCAGATTGTGTTCAAAATTTCAACAGCTACTCCTCCTGGCAATAGCTCGCCAATTTTATGTAGCACCTGTTGTGGATCTGTGCTTACTGAGACCTAGGTTCTTAGGAGTAATAGAGAATATGGGTACAACTGACAGTTTTATTTCAGCACAAAAAAACACAAATAAGATCACATTTACAGTGAATCCCAAAAAACATAACCCCAAATAAAATAGAGCTCTCTTTTGGTTTAAATAAAATAAAATTACAAAAATAAAACTTTCTGGAAAAAAGAAATAATTGTCTCTCGATCCAGTCTCTTTCGTTCAGTTCTTGTTGTACTGGTACTGTTCCTTGTGTTGTTGGTTTTATGTCCCTACTGTGCACTATCCGGATAGGTATTAGTGTATGTGTTCACGTGCTTATCTGGGAAATCCTGTTGCGTTCCACGACGATCTGACTGTGAGGACCCTGTAGTAGCTGGCCAGTCTACTAACAGAATTCCTCAGAGTTCTCCTGGTGGGCTTTGCTCGCCATCAATCTCAAACTTCTCTCAGTGGATCCGGGGTCACCAAAAACCAGTCGGAGTTTCCAAAGCAGTTCAACAATAATCCTGATCCGTCAATGCAAGCGAACACGCTCCGCTCGGCGACGCTGCACCTCCTCTCACACACTTTTCTTCTCTTTTTAACAGTTTTCTCTGAGCTCTCTGTTTCACAAAGCACATTCATAGGGTTTCTCTTCTTGTAAACACTTGTCGGGTTTTTCCGTCAGCTTAACGAGCGGAGGATCGGCTCTGACGTCAGTACAGGTGCCGACAGCTTCAAAATAAAACAACTTACGGGGAGTTAACCCTTTCGTGACCAAACACTTTTAAGTGTGTGGGTTACACATCCACTACTTTTATTGTTGCAGCAATTGATTATATTCTTTAAACTATAAGCATTCTCCAATCTAATGGAATTTTCCTCAGACTAGAAAACAGGAAGGTCATCTGTTTGAAGATCGCTGCGGTGCTGAGTAAACGAATAAAACAGTTGAACTCATCACAGCATAAAAATGAGCTATACGGCTTCAGAGGTGTAACTGGAAGCAATCAGCCAGAGAAGGAAATGGACACGCTTTCCCACAAGACAATGCAACCAATCATGTGTTATTTCTGAACGACTGTGGGAGATGAGACGCTGGTGGCTGCTCTGTGAAGAATTCCAGATGAGCTGGCAAGCTTGTCTATTCTTTTGGGGGCTAAAGCCAATGCAGTTATTCATTTTATCAGAGGCAAGATGGCATGACATGAGTGAGCGGTTGAGGAATCGTATAGTCTACCAGCCCTTTCATGCATGGTGTCCACAATAGCACACAGATATTTGGAAGTAGTTTTGAAGCATTTAAGTTATAGTACGGTGTCCCAAACACCAGGTGGTGGACCCCAGCGCCTTGTTCACAACCCCAAATGCCCACCCTCTGACCCCTCTCTGACTATGCCATGATCACTTGAGAGGGCATGAGACTGCAAGGCAATATAAGTCACTGAAAGGCCTAGAAACTACAATAATAAATTAATTTTGATCACCATTATATTCTATTCGTCCGTCATCTATCATATGTATTAAATATGATTTCTGTCCTACACGATTTAAGTAATGTCTAAAAAGCCGCATGTGGAATACAGTAAGTCAAGTCCCATAAACTCAGCAACCCAAGTGGACTCTCTGGAAGTCTGCAGACAGTCTGCTCGGAAAGCCCGCACTGCTCACAGACTTCCCACAGATGCAGGTCTGCAAATTATACAGGTCTGCAAGCAATCTGAAGTCCGGACGTTTGAATTCATGCACAGAGTTACGGCATCATAAATTCAAAGTGGCGAGGAAAAGGAAAATATACACCGATCCCCTTATTCCTAGAAGAGCAGACAGGTAAATAAATGAATAAGAAATGTATTACTAATTCAATTGGACTTTAGATTCAGCCTTATTCTCTATGTTCCAATTCAAATTATGATATAGCTTACACTTGAATATTATTCAACAGCAATACTAAATAGTCTTCATATTTTATCTAAATATAGCAGAGATACTGTTTGGTACAGATTCTGTCACAGACAAACAACATGAACAAGCAAAATGATAAAATCTGAATCTTCTTTAACATCTTATTTAGTTGTAAATTATATTGTTTCATGTCTGGTTTTCAGGTTATTCCAGGATCCTCCAATGAAGTGCACATTTTATGTGACTCCTTCCAAAACAAAAACAAAACCACAATGCTGAAAGAAAAGTTTTTGGCACGGTATTTCACTTTTTTTAAAAGTAAAAACAAAATATTTATTTGTGATTCAATAATTCACGAAAGGAAGGGCTAGAAACTACTAGATGACTGTTTGGAATACCAAACATAGAGGTTTGGACGGTGGAGACATGGACAATGCTGCAGGCGCTATTTGAGATATTTTTGTGCTAATTGTAATAGGCTCTGCCAACATAAAAGGAGACTGTGAATTCAAACTACCTGAAGCTGCTTTTGAGGATGAAACTACCTACTGTTTGTTAGCAGTCACCTTTCAAGCCTGTAGGGGGTGAGCCTTTGATTCTACAAGCATACATTTTTGATAAACTAAACATGGAGGACATGTATTTTGCTCTCTGATCTCACAGACTAAAGAGATTTATTTCGCAGGTTTGTAGAATAGTTCTCGACCTCAAACAGATAATACATATTAAGCGCGACAGCTTGTGGTTGGCTGTCAAAATGGCTGGTTTGTCAGGCTGTATATAAGACACACATTTGGGAATCTGGGGCAAGTTTGGCGGCCATTGGGGCGACCTTTGTTGTCATTGACATTCCTATGAGTGAAATGGATGATAACACATGGTACCAAGCTGATGAATGTGAGTGTGACAGTCACAATGAACCAAAACCTGTTTGTTTCCTTTTCCTTTTTAGATAATAAAATAGAATAAAATAAAATGTCTGCTCCCTGCTGCGCTGTGTATGAAAAAAAAATAAATAAAAAAAAAAACATTCAGAACAAAGCATATGTTATGTCACCTTGACTGGTAGCAGGTGAACTTGATATATGATCTTTGTACAAGAGGTCAGCTTTCACTTCTGGCATTATTCATATTCTCCGATGCAAAACAACCTTCTGTGTTGCGCAGTACACGCACAGGCAAGCTACGAGGCATTAATATTCATGGAGGAAGTGTCTACAAGGTGTTAAAGCTTACCTTTGGTCAAACTTGCAGCAGACATCTAAATTTACTTGTTGCATAGTAATTACATGAAAACAGCCAACTAAAGAGCGACTTGGAAACAATCATCGAGGGATTATGGGTAAAACATCCCCACATGCATACCGCACATGCACAAATAGAGATACGAGCTAGACAGATGGACAGGCTGATAGATAGATAAATGGACAGATGGACAGATATACAGGAACATGGACATTAAACAGAATGAATTAATGTACGCAGGAGCTGATGACACAGTACTTCCTCTTCAGCATACTGACGTTCAGAGGGTGGTCGCAGACTTGCTCGGATCAGGCCGTGCAGCGCAAAACCCCTCTGGATCCTCTAATGATCTAGCTAATCAGTTTAAGAAATGCTTTTTTTTTTTAAAAAAAGCCCTTTAATTTATTCAAATATTCAATGCACATGCCTCTTTTCATTTGAAATAATGAGAGACAAGGGTAGAGGGACCGAGACGTAGAGGGAGGCAGTGTGCGAGTGAGAGAGAGCAGCTGAAGAAAAAAGAGTAAAGAATGAATCAGAGAGGACAAAATGTAATTTGTCAGCCTATTCAGACAGCCAATGCCTGAAATGAGAATTAACAGAGAACGTAAAAGACTTCTCTTTAATTGGACAAGGCCACTCTTGACAATTTCAAGCCAAACTTCAGCGATGATGATCGGAGAGAATGTGTCATAACTACAAATTATTCTCTCTGCCGCCCGTGCTGAAGAGCAGATTCACAAACCCGCTTTATTTCTTTCCCCATATTTGCATTATCTTTTATCTCGACTGCACTGTCCTTTAAAATAATGCAGACAAAACTTCCACTTCTCACTCTGAGTAGACACCCACGGCCACACAAAGCCTGTGTATTCTATATTTCACCTGGCATTTGACCTCAAGTGACACCATTTTACTCTATAAAGATCATGGCATCTCTGAAATTGACTGTGAAAATGAAATGCTGCGTAGTTCAAATGCAAATGTACATTCATGTAGGATGTGCGTAAGAAAGCAATGTTGCTTTCTATTGAGTTGAATAGGACACCCGGATGATTGGAGTATGATGCCCTACCAAAATACATCCCTTGTACTGTGTGCATGCACCTAATTAAAAAGAATACATGCTCAACACCAAACAAACGAGCTAGATACTGGCACTTTATGTGAGGACTTAGGGATCTTCCTCTCTGTGAGTGTGTCTAAACCTTCTGCTGGACTGCAAACCTGGAACTCAAGTTGAAACCATGGAAGCTAGGTTTTCACTGTAGGAAAGCCAATTTGAGACAGTCTTTTCGGTTTGGGGTAATCTTGCCAAATCTGTTCGGGTAACATGGCTGAGAGGGTCTTCGAACAAGGCAATCACAACCCCGACCATTCAAAGGGAGCTATAATTGCCAGCAGCAGAAAAATCTAGCTGAACGATATAAAACACATGTGTAAGAAGCAGAGCAAGGGTGAAAAACTTAATGCAAGCTCAGCTAAAGGCAGAGACAAATCAAGGTTGACAGGAAAAGACTGTCCTGTAATCCACATGGCTCTATCCCTAGATTTTTCACACACACACACACACACACACACACACACACACACACACACACACACACACACACACACACACACACACACACACAAACACACACACACAGGGAAGTCAGGAAAGGAACAATTCCAGCTGACTAAGATAACCTGAAACCCAAATAATGTGTCTTATTTGGGGTTTATGAGCAAATTAAATCTTGGCTCGTTGCACAAAAGTAAGCAGCACAGCCTCAGATTACGCCAACATGCTAACATGTTTTTTTTTTTCTGAGGGCATGTACCATGTGGTGCTTTATTGTGATATAACATGTAATATTTTTTTTAACCTCAATATCAATGATTCTAAATAAATGTGTGGCTCCCTTCTGATTATTTGTGTTTTGTTTGTATGCGTATTTTTTTTATGCCTTTTATACCTGAAAAAGGTGTCATTTTCAAGTCAAGTGTCATTTTCAGTCCCTGTGTAACCAACGGTGTAACTGATATCCACAGTTGGTGCTGTTCCCAGAACATCATAATTAAGCTGTTCCAGGACCATAATTTAATTTTACAAAAAAGCGACAAAAACTGCACCTGGAGCAAACTGTTGTGGTTGAGTGGGACTCTTATACAGGAGACTGGAGATTAATTGATGAATCCCTTTTGGAATATATCATTATACAGTTTTATCTTATTATATTTTTTATTTTAAGTATTATTTTTGTGTTCTCATAGTTCTATGTCATTGTTTTGTTAGGTTCACTCAACACAAATACTTGGTTAGGTTTAGCTAACAAAAATATTTGGTTAGGTTTAGGTAACAAAATTAGTTAGGTTTAGGCTACATAAATACTCGGTTAGGTTTAGGTAACAGAAATACATGGTAAGGTTTAGATAGCAGAAATAATTGGTTAGGTTTAGTCAAAATACTACTACTATTAGGTTTAGGCAACAAAAAACTTGGTTGGGTTTAGGAAAACATGGTTTCAGTTATAATAGACGCTTTCAGAATGTTAAACAAGCTCATATTTTTCCAGTCTTTTTCCTAAGTCATGAAGCTATGAAAGTTGAATTTAACTATGATGTTCCACGAACAGCACCAATACAGCGATATCAGATTGTCCGTATAACAACACATTATACACACGCACACACACCTTTAATCGCTTAGCACAGACTGATGGAAAACAAACACAAAACAGCAAGCCAAAATGATTCCCGTTAACTTTCAACAACAGTGTAAAGCAGGAGGGGTGGAGGGTGACTGCATGTTACAACTGCAAACTCTAGCACCACTCAACCATAGCAGACCTGACACACTCAGGTCCAGGGAGAGAGCGTGACTGTCCCAATACTGCACTACTGAACTGTACTGACAGAGTAGCAGAGGGTTGGGACACAGTCAGTCTGCATGGCTCATCTCACATACACTGTCCTGGTAGCCGTGGAGAGAGAACCGCTGGACATCTATTGAGCACATCGAAACAGTCAATAAAAAAAATGGCTTGGAAAGGTCAGAGTGGAAAACACATGCACACAGTTCAATACTGCACTGAACATGGGGAAATTCCTTGTCATGTTCATGAAGCTGCCGGGCTCAGCATAGGGGAAGACACACAAAGAAAAACGTGACTCTACAAGTCAGATGTGACATTACATGTACCAAACATAGAATGATTTTTTTCAATTTCTGGTCTGATGTCAAATTTGTGGGTGGTGTTTGCCGTCTTTTTGTAATAACTGGTGGTTAGACAAATCACATTTCCCAGGAGAAACAACAAGGCAGGAGCTCTTGAAAAAACCTGGTAGGAACCTGAAGAAAATGTGTGTATAAAATGTATTTGTTAATCAAGGGGATTTTATCTTATAATTCAAGATCATTCAACAGGTCAAATACAAAAGAGAGGCCATTATATTAATGTTTCCGAGATGTTTGGGTAATTCTCCTACATACCCATTTGTCTATTACAGGAGGGTTTATTTAAAACGTTTTGGACTACTTTACCGATTTGAAGATTAGCCAATTATTCTAAAGGAATGTCGTTTAGCCCTAACTTTAGAACCAAAAACAAGGAAGGCTTGAGAAGGGAAGAGTTACTGCGACATGCCAACAAAAATGCCATGAAATAGGAGTCTCTACCTGTAGCATTTTTAGTCGTAAAAGAGGTTGGTTAAAATGCTGGTATGCTGAAACATGGCGAAACAATCAATCGTGTCGTGTTGTAGTTATGTAAGAATGTAGTCCTCAACCTTTGCCCAGACCTTTGAACCCACCTTCTCCACTGAGTCAACTGAATCCTTTCACCGTTTTCAAAGTAACTGGTATTTTGGTAACTGGAGCAGCCTAGATACCAGCGTCTATCTTGTCTTGTCTCGCCATTGTTGTCATCACGTCTCCATGGTTCTGGTGCACAGCTTGACAATGCTTAACAACAGCTTGACAAAAGTAGCACTGATCGGATCGATTGCTTTTCAACCGAGAAACTGGTGTTGATGCCAGTCGAATTCGAAGGTCTGGAACCAGGCAAATGACTGATTATATCTACTTGAATTGTGGGAAAGATAATCAGGTGCAATATAATTTTGGCACAATTTGGGTCCATTGGGAAATTTTCCACATGGACACCTGTGGACCTGGTCAGGATTCAGTGACTTCTCAAGGAGACTTCAGTGCAGGACGGAGGCTCACCGACACACATCTTAAACCCCTGTGTTCTCACTACAATACTCTGAGACTCCAGCCAGGTTGATGGATGAAAAATTTGAATTGCAAACCTGAGCTGATATTAATTCTGTGTTGTTTAATGTATGAGTACTGAGAATATAACTGTGAATCTTTATGAACCTGACTTGATGCCGGAGGCCTACAGAAGCTGGTCTGTTACCATAAGGCCACTGGTAAGAATCTCGAGACCAGAGACACACTTTCCGTCAACAATCGAGTCGAGGTCGAAGGGGCTTCATTATAAAACATCTCACCCTTTTCAGACTTAGTGGCCAGCAGTATAAGACAGGGCTGTAAAAGTATGCTCCTGAGGGGAATCTGCTTATGCGAAGCAGGTATTTTCTGCTGTTAATTTCCCCATATCTGCATCATACAGTGGGGCTTTAACAGGCCACAGGAGCTTACGACACTGACAGTGAATGAAAATGTAATCTTTTAATTAAATGTCACATTAGGCACACAATTCACCACAAATGAGATTACTGCAGATGAGATTTGAAGTGTTGCTTTATAAAAAGACTGATGACCAATCCTCCTTCAGGTCAGTAATCGCCCCTAATATACTTTGTTCTTATTTATTTTTTCCAATTATAAGCCTGACTCATTAAGACAGCATTCCGGATTCCTGCACTCCAATATCCAGTAGGCTCCCACAGAGTTTTAACTGAGTCTCGCATAACTGCATGTCCAAACATGAAAGCATGGAGTGACAGTGCTCGCCTCTCGGTCCGAACCCCTGCTGGTTAATTGAATTAGATGCAACATAGAACAGCTGACATAACGTGCTGATTTAAATTATGACCATTTCAAAAAAAGCTTAAAAAATGCCAGTATGGAGGTCTTTCCACCCCTGCACTGGAGGTGTTGTGTCTTATGCTTTCAGCGAAACAAACCATGGTGTCTTTCAATACTTTGCTTAACAACTCTCAATTTTCAAATGAATTCACTTAGACTGCTTCACAGGGGGCATGTTCTCATAAAGCATGCTGGTAAACTGGCAAGCTCAAAGCCTGCACAACTTATGCTCTCCAAGTGATAGCATAATCCAGTTTGCTGGAACTTAAACAAGTGGGTAAGGGGCTAGTTTGTGTTCCGTTTCTTTTACATATATTTTTCATAACTGCTTTCTTTGGATCTGCGAACAACATCTTGTGCAATGTCAGTTTGAATGTCACATTTGGACTTCCTGCAACTTTCCCTGTTAAATGCTTCAAGTCAGACTCCATTTGGAAATGTGCTCCTTTAAATATGACTTAAACGGTACGCTAAAAAGAAAGCAAATCTTCTCTTATCACTTATCCCTTAAGTACACCAAGTAACAATTCACAGTTCTCCTAATACAATTAAACTGTGGCAATTATCCTCTATTTATGTGCAGTGTTTCTGAAAATAATGCATTAAAGTACTTTGATTACTTCTCTGTTGTGATCAGTACGTAACACGTTAATTTTGCAATTCAAGAAATCTGTTAAATTGTTACAGCAATCTGTCGTTGTAATAATTTCAGTGTATTTTCCTGTTCCTTTTGTTTCCGCAAACAAACAAAAAAGGAAAATCTCAGATGCATTCACACCGTTTCAGTTTCTCCTCTATTTCTTGGCAGGCAGTCGCCAATGCAACCACCCTCAGACGTGTCAGTGCAGTTCTGTTTGGTCAATGCACAAGTGTAACAAGATGGCCAGAGAGGGAAGCCCCTGGCTACAGTAATTAGGCACATGTTGAAACGTGATGTGCTGTGGGCTTTGCAAGCCTGTGTTTTCCTGTTTAATACAACCTTTTTCACTTCAGTTAAGAAAATTACATGTTGTTTGAACCTGTTCGGGCCGTGCACTCTCCTGCACCCACTAGATTTTATGGTTTGTAATCAAACAGAAGATTAATAAAGACCCGTACCTTGTGTCCAAGACCTTGTGTCCTTCATTGCTGCTATTATTAGCCTAGAGAGTTACAGATTATGTAGATTGTGCCATTCAATTCCGGTCAATCAATTTGAAGGAAGACGTGCACCTCTGAAAAGCAGGAACACGTACCAGGAATTGCAAAGGGGTTTTCATTATGGGTAATTCAGAAGTTACTTTACTCAACTGGCAACACTAGCATAGCAGGTGACCTTTCAAAGCTGGTTTGAGGGTCCCTTTTTGCAAAACCCTCCTCTCCACATCCCCGCACTTGCACGACTGCTTTCTGGTTTTTGAGGCAGCTCTCTTTGTTTCTTTCACGTCTTCAGGCGCTTTACTTCGCTTGGCCTGTTTAATCATATAAGCCGCCACCGGGAGCGCTGCGGTGGGTAGCTTTCCCTGTTCGACCATTCCTGGTGTTGGTACCAGAATAGGAGGATACAGGTGCAGGGATAACCAGAACATGTCAATTCTCTTTTACTGCATGAACAGCGGGAGGGGAGACACGGGTTCCTGAACGAACTCTCTATAACAGGGATTACTGTTTGAATCCAGAGCTATTTAACACTTATTTTAATCGCAAAATAATGCTTACAGCGGCTTTAACGCTGGTAATCTTGTAAAGTAACAAATTATTTAAAAAATTCACACTGCCCAACACTGTTAATGAGCGAGCAGTGTCTTGTTTTTATTTTTTATGAAGCCAGCTTTGTATTTGTGAAGTGTTTTTTATCGCTCCCTCTTTTTGATTTAATAGCTACTTGTGTACAACATTATTACTATAAAACATTCTGATATCTATGTGGTTGCAGATGCTTGATGATTTACCCCTCATGCTCCTTATAATTGTATGCCTAAAATGCCCAGTAATATTGTCAAATAATTAAAGTTGTCTAGTTCTGATTTAATACCAGATAACATTTGCATATTTGGACAGTAAAGTTGCTCTTCCGTGCATCATACAACTGTTCATTTCCCTCTTTTTGTCCTAGTCCACATTGGATTCCCTTTCCTACACTGATTGTTTGTGTGTATGGTTTTATTTTCTCCAACTCATTTCTCCTTCCTGTGTCTGTATTTTCCCTTGACATTACTGCATAGTACCCACAGTACAGATATGTGTTATGCTGATACATATTCATGTCTACATATGGCCATATTTAGCAAGCCATATTTAACTACCACTGATGCTACGACTGGGATCAACGCTCTCTTGCCTGCCAGATATGCAGAGTGATGCGTTAAGGATGTGCAGAGGTGTCACCTACGTATACCTTTGTCAAAATTCTTCTTTTATGGTGTCTGATGCTTTTTCTGCGTTTCCATGTGAACCTTAATCCTTTATCCAAACAGAAGCTGAGGATAGCTCTGCCAATTACATGCTGAACAAAGGATCGAAACCTGCTTTCACACCCAAACTTACTTTTAATGCATATATTTTTGGTAATTTAATCAGATGAGAAAACTTCAATTTCTGTGAATATACTCTGAATCAACATGCTCAGAAATTACTGATGGTGTGATTTGTCTCTACCCCGCTGTCTCTCCCTCTTGATTTTCTCCTCTTCCCTGTTTGCCATTAACCCTTTGTCCTTCTCCTTGTATCTACATGTCTCTGTATTGTCTCGCCTCAGCTCTGCGGGCTCTGTGTTGGCAGTCCAACGAACGCAGGTTCAACAGGAGGTAGCAGCTTGCTGCAGCTGATGAACAGTGCAGCACCAGACAACCAACGTACCTTCTGTTGCAGCGAGTGCCCAACCACTTCAGGGCTGTCCTACACGGTGCTACCAGCCTCCCTAACAGCCGGCTGAGGGGGAGAGCCACACACACACACACATTCACAAGCAGATTTATAGACTTTCACAAATGTATAAATGTTAAGGTTCCTCTTTTAAGCATTTCATAAGCAATCAAAACTGCGTGAATGCCAATGTTGTGCCTGAACGCGTTCAGTGAATGATCGTTCATGATCTTGTTCATATTTTGGGCGAACTTGAACTGAACGTACTGTATTTCTGCCTGATGAACGTTATTGTGAACACGTTCATTCTGGCGTTTGTGAACGGCGCTCTCTCACAGTTTAACTTCATTGGAGAGAGTGCCAGGTTTCCATAGAGCCTTCCGGGCGAAAACCCGGCTAAAACACACCGTAAACAGGCCTTAATATGTAGCGGAAAAAACACCCAATCTGGCAACACCAGCCACCACAGAGTCGCACCGTCGCATGCGTCATCAACATGCTAAGCATGGAGACAAAAACAAATCACGGCATCTTCGTATGATTACATAAAACAATTTTATGAAAAGGTCAGTGATGATCCAGGTGGGAAAAATCTGACCTTTTTGTGTAAACTTTGCCCGCTGGGTTTCAAGAAGCAACTCTGTATATCAACAACGTCAACAGCAAACCTGAAACGGCACATTGAACTAAAGCATCCAGCTAGCCTTTCAAGGTATGTGCGAGTGAATAAAAAATCAAAAGACACGGCAACGGCGAGCCAAAACAGATCCTCTACCAACCAAATTGCATTAAAGGTCCCATATTATGGTCATTTCTGCTTCTTGATATGGTTCCTTGAAGTCTAAATGGAATGTTAGTAACATGCTTTGGTCGAAATAAACTAAAGGATTGAGCACAGCAGGGTTCTTGAAACACCAGTTTCAAGAACCCTGCTCAAGGCTACCGGTTTCAGTGCCTTTCCCTTTAAATGCTAATGAGCTACTGCGCGCCGCCCACGGTGCCGCCCACCTCCTCCTGTCTGCGGAAGACGTGAGGACGGCATCATGTGACCATGGCAACGGCGGAGTTTCTGGGAGTAATGGCTGCCGGACAACAGACTGCGGTCCGACCAAGAACAAGAGGCTCCAGAAGAAAGTAAGCAGCCAAGAATGAACATTGGTGTTTCTCAGTGGTCAGTAGTTAAGTTTGTTACCTCGACATTACTTTTATGTTACTGCAGACTAACGAAAGTTTTACGAGCTTACTGGCCGTCTGCCCCGCGTTGTTTCAAATAACAGCCCCCTTCTCCTGCCTCGAGTGTTTACATCATGAAGCTTAGCTAAACTTCGGCTAGTGTTTACTGCTGTTCAGTTACAGTAACGCGGATGCAATTTAGCAACAGCCATTACAAGACACAAGCGTAACCCCATATTATTATTTACATTTATGTAGCCAGGTAAGTTGATTGCGAACCTCTTATTTGTAGTGACGACCTGTAATTAGCTACTGCCAGCATTGTCAAGTTTTCAATAGTCACAGTTGCCTCCCATCACCTCTCTACCGTCAGAATTTTTTTTTTTTTTACTAGTTACAACGGTTTATAAACTTTAGACATATTACGAAAGAAACAATGTGACGTGATGAGCGATTATAGTTTCCAATGGATAATACAAATTCTGCATAAAAGTAGGTGTTCCTGTGGCAATTGTGTACAAATTCCTACATAACCTGAGAATATCTGCTGTATTGAAATACCACAATGAAGTGTGAACACTGGGCAAACAAGGTTGTCATTTTGCTGGCTCTCTTTTCTCTAATCTATTGTCACTCACTTACCTTTCATAATTTCTAGGTTACACGAAGACTACAGCAGCATCCTGATACACCATCATGCATGGTGGACCCTCCTGGCCTGGAACCTGTCTGCCTGAATGTATCTGCACTGCAGCATGCACTGAACATTTATCGGACAGTCTATGGACCCTTACGTCTGAGGGGAATAGTGCAGTCAGCTTTTAGTCACATAAATACTATTAATTTATCGCAAAAGTGTTATGATGAAAAGTACATAACTGATTCCTCTATCTTACATTGCTTATAATTTATCTTTTACTTATTACCATGAAAATTACGTATCAAACAATGAAAACACAGAACAGTTAGGAAAGATGTTTTATTCTAAGAAACATTTGTAAACATGTGTTGACATGAATGAAATAATAATAATAATAAGAAAATATAAAGTGAAACAGTTTGACTTTATATATCAACTTCAATATCAATATGAAAATGATAACAAAGAAAGTATCTAGTTGCCATGGGTGTAAACATTCAGTGCTGACTTTATATTGAATTGTATTCAGCCAATATAGCCTACATAAGCTTTGTAAGCTGGTGCTGGTGCTCTCTGGGGAGGAGAGTGAGAGTTGTGCTGCCCGTCTGTGTGGTGTGAGAGGTTCTTCAGGGATTATGAGTTTCAGCACCTCCTTCACATATGGGATAGGGTCCTGGAAAACCTTCTTGAAGATCAGAGGCCTGTTCTGCGAAGGGGGCTCAACATAGCCAGGCTTTGTGCTCATGATGCAGCTCAACAAAGCCCCAAGTCCCAAAACAGAGTTAAACGGTTCTGCGACGGCGGTTATCAACTTAGTTTGTTAAGTCCGGCTCTCTGCTTTGTGCTCAGCGCGCGTTCACATAAAAGGGGGCGTTTGACGTCATATTATTCTACTTCCGTGCGAAAATGTTTAGATCCTGGGCCACATATTTTACTCAAGATGAGCAGATTCTTATTATGCAAAGCTATGAACAATTCAAAGAAACCATCACGGCAAAAAGTAACACTGTCGCCGCCAATAGAGCGAGAGAGAAAACTGCTGACCATGTAAATGCGCAAGTTTACGATGATTAATAGCCTGTTATGATCGATATTATGTTAAGCCCTCAGTGTTTTAATTTCTGAAAGCTCAACATTTTGCAACTTTTACATATTAACCCTCATCCATTTAAGAAATAAATAGACTGAAGCAACAACTATCTTTTTTCATTTTTGAATGATGTCTATATTGTTTTCACATTTTACTGATCTCAGTTATAGAATGTGCGCGTGTGTTTTATTGAAAGCGAGGCTGAGTGTGCGCAGGCTATAAATGTTCAGTGTTTTTTTTTTTTTTGTATTACTGTGTCGGGATGAACAAGCAAATGTAGCTTCTGTCCCTGTACAATGACAGTAAAGACCTTTCTGACAGTGAAAATAGCTCAAGCCTGTAAGATTTGTGTTTGGGCTACACTGCCCTGCAGCGGGTGAAACATTGATCAGTTCGTCAGTTTATTCATGGCCACATCAAAGAAATAATTAACTTTACTCATTATCTGTGACAAATAAATACTAGGTTGGCCTAATTAATATTTCATATTGCATTTTATTAAGATGTGGAAGCAGCAGTCGGACATGGCAGCAGGTGTGTGGATAATATACTGTATCCCATTTTATTTTAATATCATATCTTCAGATTGCAGCTTCCCAGTAAGAGCGAGAACTACTTTGCGCAACACGCAGTATTTCTGCTCAGATTTTCTGCATCACCAAGTGAATGTCAGTATTTTGCCCGACAGTGAGCGCACAGCTTCTTCAGTGGTATTCCCGACACTCGGCTCAATAAGTGAGCAGATGTACCGAGTTCCTCGGCTGAAAATTCATCAGGAAATGCCAGCGGATCAGCGCGATCTCGCAGAAGCCGCTCACGTCGCAGTGCTGCCAGAATTATTCTGCTCCCAGGTCCACCGGGTTCTCAATGAACGGTGGCGCAATCTCCGAATGACTTACACAGTGAAACAGCGCCGCTTTTATAGCCGATTTCAAGCCGAAACTCTGAACATAACCTGGTCGGGACCAGGTTATGAGCTAAGCGTAAGTTACCATGGTGATCTAGCCGGGTTAAAAGAGAGCCACCTTCGTAGAACAGGAGAGCCTGGCTTTAGACTCAACATAGCTCGCTAACCCACTAAACCGGCTTCGCAAAATACCCCTCTGGTCCAACAGAGCATCACCGCAGTCTGCAGTGCAATAAACAAAAATGTATGTTTACAGGAAAATTGCAGTAGAACCAAAAAGCCTTGTGCTGTACTGTTGTGAAGTTTCTCTTATGTCTCCTAATTACTTCTTATTTATACATTCTCCTTATTATTAATTTTGAAAACCATCTTAAAAGAATTCAGATTTTAAGTGTTTGTGTTCGACCTTTTGTGTGATGCCTGTCTGCATGTTTATTTTAATTTGCGAGGTTCAAATAAAAGATTGTAAAACTTACGGAATGTCGCCTCTGTCTTCACGGGTTTGGCTCTGCACTCTCCCTTCCAGGACTTTGGAAAGCTCAGTTTGTAAAGAGGATCTCCTGATGATGTGGTGGCTTGTCCTCTATCAGCCTTCTCAATGTAATGCAGTGCAGCCAGGTAGAGTCTTGAACAGTAAAAATAAAAATAAAAAACGAGAAAACAATTGCAAGAAATGGGCAAGTAATCTAACGCCTTAACATTTCCAAACCAGTGATCAGATTAAAGTTATGTATTCAAGTCACTGTGCATTACAATTATTTTGGTCATTTTCTTTAGTACAAATATATGTTCTTGCTTTCTTCTTGCATCTCGGGGAGTGATGTCACATACGTCTGAAGTCATGTTTTGGCCATGAGGATAACTCACGTGTAACACCACGCAGCAACACAAAAATGGAGGGAGGAGAGAGATGCTCGTTTTCTAGCTGTAAATATGGTCATTATTTTGAGTTATTAAAAACAAAAATCACGAATACTTGGTCAGGGGCCCAGCCCGGCCGAGCTCGGGCAGAGAATCTAAACTGTGTAAGTTAGCAAGCAACATCGCACTCGTGTTGCCCTGGCCTATGCCAACATATTCCAGCTTAGAAAACGTTTTCAAATGCATTATATTTCACAAAATCCTGAAAACTTAGACCCGGCGGAGGGTGTGTGTATGTACCGCTTGACCGACCGGGTCTCTGGGTTTGCATGTGGAGACCGTGTTGATGCGAACTAGAAGCTCGCGGTTAGCGTTAGCTTGGAAGATAGCGGTTAGCATTAGCTGGTACTATGTGACACTGCTTAGTTAGTTCGTGTAAAATTGCTAAATAAACACAGCTAAGTACTTGCACATGCAGACATTTCCCTAGGACACGCATTACACAATGTGCAAGATCAGAAATGTAATACACACAATGATTCTGCTGTAGCACTAACTTGTGTGGTCAGAGAAGCTAACGTTAGCGGTTAGCCGCTAACCTACGGAAGCGCATTGCGTTCACTGGATAAAAAAAAAATTCGACACCTTATCTCGTAATTATGAGAAATGATCTCATAATTACGAGATCAGGATCTCGTAATTATGAGATCATACTTTTACAGTAAATACTCCCGGTAATAAACTGAAGGTATCGCGAAGGTTCCGGATTTCAAAGTAAAGGACGACATGAGAAAAAACAACAACAACAACAACAACAAAAAAAGTAGTTCAATATTCATATAATGCTGAACTAAGTACTCCCTAGAATACTTGTGTAACTATAATGAAGTACTTCTACTGTGTAGTATTTAAGTAATCCTCTGTCAAAATCCTTATCCTCGTATGCTTCATGGGTCTGACTGTGAGACTGCAGTCTGACCCACACAGTCGCCACCAGCAGCTCTTTAGAGCGGCTTCAGCACGATTACCATAAATGTTATTAGATAGAAACAAAACGGTGCGGCTGATTTGACCAAGCAAACGCGAACCACGGCTGGCTTGACCACAATCAACGACGTACCTTTCCTCATCTCGTAATTACGAGATCAAGATCTCGTAACTACGAGATCTTTTCTCGTAATAACGAGATCCTGATCTTGTAATTACGAGATCTTTTCTCGTAATTACGAGATCAAGATCTCGTAATTACGAGATGAGGTGTCTATTTTTTTTTTATCCAGTGAATGCAATGCGCTTCCATACTAACCTTACCTTGTTCTCAATGGCAAAACACACAGTACATCACGCACGAGTTCAGCCTTATCTACAGAAACACACAGCACATTTGTATACTTACATGTCCTTGGTCTGCAAGTATTCCTTTGAGTAAAAGTCAGCCGACTACTCCTGCCTTGTACTGGCCCAAGTTGGTGAAACAGTCAGCTCAAAGTGGTTCGCACACACCAACAGTTGCCAACTTCATTTTCTAACCGAGCGGAAAAAAATGGTGGCGTTTAGATAATTCCTTGGGGTGTGGCAAACCTTCACCTGGGGCGGTGCCACCAACCTAGGGGGACGCGTCTAGTCTGTCGGTGACGTCACCGACAGACTTTCTTCAACTCGCCTGTTTAAGCACACATTTTCTAAAGGCGGAGAAAGCAAAAAAGGGAGAGGATGAACTTTTTTCATGCCAGGGGGGATTGTAGACAGGCCGGGGATGCATATTATTGATAGAAAACCACTCTAAGGTGTATTTTGCATAATATGGGACCTTTAACAGAGTACAGTAGCGGCTCCGCTGTCTCCATCTCCCAGCCGCAGCTGGTCAACCCGGTTTTGCAGTATATTGTCAGAGTGCTGCAGTTTCACTGTTAAAACTGATAAAATAATTGCTGTCTGTGGCTCTATATGGGCTGTGGCAATCATTTTGAAAAACAATAGCTTGCAGCAATATTGAAAAAAAAAACTGTGAACTAGTTCATTTTTGGATCTGTGAACTTAGTTCAAAATTTGGAATTATGAACTATGGACTGAACTAGTTCATTTTAAAATTTGTGAACTGAACTTTGAACTAGTTCATGTAGAAAGTGAACTTTCCCAACACTGGTGAATGCAGCTTCTGAATACAATACTGTGTCGTGATGTCCTGTTAATGTTCTGTCTCGGGATAAAACCAAACAAATCAACAACAAAATACATACAAAACAGGCTATATTTGTTTCCATACGATAACATAACATAACTGCATGCACACAAGGACACATACACACACACACACACACACACACACACACACCCGTACAATCGCTGTCACTTCAGCACCAGTGCATCCATTTGTCTGCAGGGTAGTGTAGCACAATCCAGCTGTGCGTGGTAGAAGACTCTTGAATTCCCTTAATTTGCATGTTGGATACGAGCACCTGTCTATTTGAGTATCATCATATCAGAGTCATCGTACAACAGGAGAAGACATGAAACACCACTCAGGACAGATTATTCTGCTTTTCATGTTAAGCAATGCCTAAATAAATCCCATGTAAGGGAAAAAAAAGGAACAGACTGTGAGGAAAAAACTGCACAATCAATGGAGACCGGCAATCAACCCCAAGAAAGCTCGGTTTCAGTTTGTTTGACCACTCTCACTCTTTCTCTTGACTTGACTTGTTGAGATGCTCGTTTTGTGATTGGACACACGATTGCTATTCCTCTTTTCTTCACACTACTCAGGCTTGTAGTGGTCCTGTTCCCTCTTGGATGAAAATTAATGTCACACTCACTCCTTCACATAGCTATCTTCCCTTCCACCTCAGGTAAGGGGGCAGCTCTCTGCCCCAGGCTTGTCAAGTACCAACTTTACAACAGTAAAGCTATACAACAACAAAAAAAAAGCATATATATATTATATAGATCTAGCAGAGTAGACAAGTGACTGATGGCCGCTTGGGAAGACAGTTCCCCTGTAAATGATATAAATCCTGTATTTTTTATATTTACATGAGCACCTTTGCTTGTAGTTACCTTGTGGGACAAATAAAAAAGGTGCTTTAGATTTGGTGAAAATAGCCTATTTGGTTTTGAAACACGACATGATGCACACACCGGACACAACAACAACAGCATACTGGATGCATTTCTTATTCACGCAACATAATGAATATAGAAATCTGTTAAATGTTGATAAATGGAGGATGGGATGAATTACATCCATGATACATGTAGGACACCTACGGAGTTTTGATATCTAAAGCATGAATGCCCCATTTTCCACTATATTCTCATCACTGCTCTCATTGAAGGCCATTTTCACAGCAGACATTGAACCTGGAAGCAGGTGTAATATATACCATTAATAATGGCTGCATTCTGAGGATCTCAAAGCACTGAAATGTGACAGAGACTTCATTGATTTTATTAATTACAGCTGTGCTTTCTTCTCCTATGACGAGTCAAAATGTGTGGTGTGAAACAGGTCCACTGGGTAATGTGTCTCCAAGATCCATCCATAAATAGTCTCATTTTTCAATATCAAGCACATGCCTCCAACTGAAACCTCTCTGAATTGATGCTCAGGTAGATTTCCTTGTTTGAGGTGCCAAGGGGTGTTAAATAAAACTCCTCTCTAGGTGTTTACACAGGAATGACGAGCTTCGACATCAGCTTTATCTGCACAGAGTTGTTAACCACATTGTGATTCATTTTCGTATAAGCAAATGACATTTCTCTGTTGAGAAGCAATAGACTTGGGGCTGGTGAACCGTAAAGCAGTTGTGTTCAGGGTATGTCAGAAGATGCATACTCTTCCTTTCACATACTACAGAAGGCACAAGGGAGTAACTTGTAATTCCCTCTTTTGGCATTCTCTGGAATTCAGGCCTTTGAATACTGTGTAACATATTTTCTCTGTGACTGACTGAATTATTTAAACTAATTAGGACAGTGCCCTTAATTCTGGTCAAAAAATAAACAGCCTGTGTTTGCATTTGTCTGAGAAACTACTTCTCGCGGTTGTGTGAATAATAACTTCCTCTTTCACCAGCAGAAGTGGTGTGACACTTTTATTTGACTGCAAAAAGCCTCAGTGTCCAGTCACGCCAGAAAGTGGCACAGCTAAATTAATTCACACATCCTTGCAAAATAGGTGGTAATGGAAATCTGGTGACAAAGTGAGCATTTGCTGGTCTAAGGTCATGTTCAGGCAGACTTTAACCCTGTGTGAGAAAATAGCAGCCCCCCTCATTCATTTGCCCAGCCCAGGTGATTGAAACAGCAAGTGTGCCAACACAGAGGGCTGCGGCAAAAAACAGCACATCCTCATACAGTACCAAAATGACTAAATGGGTGGATTGCTAGTGTCTCCTCAATTAAGATATATCGCGTTACCAAAAAACATGACTGTTGTAGTGTACCAGCGATAGGTGTACTGGATCTTCCTCGTACGCTTGCAGTTTATGGGTTGTGATAAGCTGCTTTCAGATTGAAAGTATATGATCCTTTCAGATGAGGACCACTTGCAAAAAAGGCAGAACTGTTAAAAACTTAACCTTTAACATTTGCTGGACAACAATGCGTCATCGTCATCTGTTAAGGAGCTGTGGCAGCCAATCAAATATTTGCAAGCACAGATTCCTTGTAGATTAATTTGCCATATGATCATCATGAGAAAAGATCCAGGATTAGATTTCATCTTCTCACTTATATCTGAAGTTACATTAATTTACCACTGCTGTTTTCAGTCTGAAATCTCACATTTTTCTCTCTCTTCAGTCCTCTCCATTCCTTAAAAAGCTCAGCGCTGTCCTAAAAGTTGGTAAATGATCTCATCATTGAACAACAATTAACATGTCGAAAGTTCATCAAGATTGAACTCTACACAAATGCCATGAGATGTACTTTCAGCAAATGCCACTGTTGTGGTGATTCTGTTGAATTGAATTGATTCCAGTCTGAAAAGCTGCTGCTCTCTGTTGGGGTAAATGGTACAGGTGCTGCAATTTTAGCTTGCAAGCCCCTTAAAATCAGGGACCTTTAGGAAAAAAAAAAAAAGGCAGAGGACACACATCAATAGGAGTTCAGTGGTTAGTGACAGTGCAAGCGACTATCCCCAATAGAATCACCATATTTTAAGCTTAACCTAAGGATGTTTACTTTTCCATCCATATACATTGAGCCTTGTGCAATTACTATGAAAGAAAGTATGGACGCAATAAAAATACCACTTAATCATTTAGAATGCGTGATACTTTAGGCACACAAAGGACATTTCAGAATCATTTCTCTCACTAAACTGCCTGCATTCATATTAATATGAATACAAGCATGCAGCAGCACAATAGTAGTAGTGACTCTTTTAGTTAATGTTTCATTCAAGAAGTGAATTTTTAAACTGTTAATGACCAAGTGGTATAAATCCTGAGATTAATTAACATCTGATGCACTCGGCCAGTTCCCACTTCAGGCTGAAGGAATCCGCCTGCTGTAATGAGATGAGCATCGAGTATACTAGTTTTCAGCACCTGAATGGATCACTGAACAGCTGCACTGCTCTGGCAAGCTGAGCCAAATATGAGTTTTCATTATACGGTTCGTGTGCCAATAATACTGGGCACTGTCAGTCAGTCAAAGCCCCAGAGGGAAAACCATAGTCACCACCCACACTGTTCAATGTAAGCTAAACTGTGTCACAGCAAATTAAACACTGTATACAGTCAATTTGTCTACAATGGATTAAGGTTGTAATTACTTCCATTGTGATTATGGCACTGTGTGGTATGCTTGGCTATGTATGGAGGCCCTGAGGGGGCAGAGGGAGGTTACTACCAGGGATGAGCTGTTGTTGAAGAGTAGGATGCTGATTTAATTTGAGCACTCCATCCCTTTACCAACTTGTTCTGTATCAAACTTGACATAGCATTTTTAACAGTATCCAAACAATGTGAAACTGTTTTTTTTCTCTCTTACAAATAGCATTACCATCAGCACTGTTTATTGCTGATTTTCTTCCTCACCATAATAGACCATCCTCCCCTGAAAATACAGACATATAAGTTGTATGTGCAAGCAGCTTATTAAGACATGTATTGGCATTTATTGCTAGGTGGCAAACCTAGAGCCTGTAGTGATTATGACCGGTCCAAAGGAGACAATTAGGTCAGGTAGAGAGACAAAGTCTGCCTCCAATGTAGGACTCAAGAGACTGATGAACATGTTCCGTCTGACACTAAAGGTCAACAGTGATTTGTTTTATCTGTAGCCACATAGAGAAAATAACTTAGGCAATGATGTTCCTGTTCATGTTGCTAGTGTTTGCTTCATATAACTTAGGTGCACAACTTATTTACTTATTTTACAACCCAATCGCCAGAATAAACGTTGGCAATGTACGTTTCTGCAAAGCATAGCTATGTTGAATCTGTACTGTTTCTTTAGGTCACAACTTTGTGTTTCTCTGGGTTTAGGGTAGAGAACCTAACCCTAGGTCTTTTAATTTGCAATGCAATGTTCTGACAATAATCACTTGGTTAGGGTTAGGAAAAGGACATGTTTTGGCCTCAGTAAGTGCACAAACACGTATTATAGGAATGTTAATAGGTATATAGCCTATGATCTAATAAGTAGTTTGCAGAAACTGTCAACATTAAATTCTGGTGACTGCGCTGGACTTTTAGCTGTTTTAACTGTGAAACTATGATCCCAAACCTAACAAGTCCTTTTGGAACTTAAACCCAATCAAACTGCCCATGTGATGACAATGACTCTGTATGCCTGTCACAGATAACTATTCTGATTATTTAAATGATTTGATTTTTAAATTCTCTCATACATTCACTCTTTTGTTTAGATGTTCTAAAAGACATTGAAGCAGGTGTCGGGACTATCTTCCTCCTGTTGTCTCATTATTGACTTTTTGTCTTTTGGATGGGTCCCTAGTTATGCTGATTGGATACACATCCAACCTGGCATTGATACAACAGTCTGTCTCAAGTACAGTGTAATATCCAGGTCTCCCCTAAGGGAAACCTCAACTTTTTCACTGTTTAAGGGTCTACAGATTGCTTAACGTGGGTATTTGAATTCCAAACCCTGCCATTTTCTAGCCTTTGAGTAGTACTTAGTATGCCATTTGGCGTTATTATTTGCCCTTTAATGCTTCTGTTTGTCACTGCAATGACCCTTACTAAGCCGGTTTGATCCCAGCTGGTCCCCTGTTGATGTATATGCGATCAGAATGACAGGCCTGCTGAGGTGATTGCCCGCATGTCCTCTTCTTTCAGCCTGCTGATTCATTTGTGGATGCTCAGATCCCCTGTGGTTGCTGGCCATTACGGCCAAGGTTTGCGGCGGCTCTAAAGAACAGTGGGCCTGGCACATTCACTTTCATTAAAACATCAGCTGCACTCACAGCTGGAACATACGGACAGTGTCTCGCAGCATCTCATTCATCTGACTGCCTCTTTGTTGTGTCGAGCCAAATCATCGAAATTGCACACTATTGTTAATGAGGTGATGAAGCACAAGGTTGTTTTGTGGAAATATATTGAGGAAATGACTCTAACAATAGGTTGGAGCCTATACATCACTTAGGAGCACAAATTCCCTTCCTCGCTCTACAAATAACATTCTCTCAGGGAATAATAGATCCATTGTGTGCACTCTCACTTTGCAACGTGTCTTTGTTTCAGCCAACATGAGAGTCACTGCATGCATTTTGTTGAGGAGCATCCAATTATACTGGGCTAATGGGAACACTTTAAAATAATGAACCGCTTATAAGACCTTCGTAAACATAAGAGTTCATGATGAATTAATGAGTTCATGTGGAAATAATGACTAGTTTATTATCTATCTTATCATGGTTTATCAGTTCCTAATATCTTAATAGATTAGTGGCTCATTAGTATTCATAGAATTGTCGAGGTAATATATCATTTTGAAATAAAATCTAAACATTGAGTCCTGCTACAAGGGACATTTCCTGTTGTCATAGCCGGTCTTAACATAGAGGCATAGGTAGGCGGTTGCTTGGGGCCCCTCCACCAGAAGTGGCAAGGGGGGCCCCCCACCAACCTCCAAAAAAAAAATAAAAAAAAGGAAAATAAGAAATTTATCAGCATGAACACTTCAAAAACGTGGTAATTTTTATTCATATGTAATTCAGTCTTTAGAAAAACGTTTAAGTATTAGTTAAAATGTCAAGTTCACAATGAAATGGACTAGTCCGTGACGGACCGCAAAAGCTGAACACAAACGACACTCCAGTCCAGTTGGTGGCGGTTATGCACCGTTTGCCAACCGCCAATAAACCACACAGAAGAAGAAGAAGAAGAAGAAGAAGAAGAAGAAGAAGTAAACAAACAGACGGAGTAAAAGCCAAAATGAAGCGAAACTACCCGAGCGGTTCGAATAAACGGAAAAAGAAAAAAGACGCGGAGAAATATATAGCAAAGCTGCCAAAGTATTTTACCACTGCTGTCATCGGGGATACAGTCAACAACGTCCAACGTGTTGGATATGCCGGCGCCGCAGCAGCAGCAGCTAACGTTAGCTCTGAAGTGTCTGACGTTGACACAGACACGGTGGAGGAGTTGTCCAGTGATGGCCATTTTGACAGCGATGATGATGACAATGGTGGGGTTCTGGTGAGTCAACCTAGTTCTGCCAGTTATAGCCCTGCACTGCATGAAAAGTGGGATTTTCGTCAGTATGCGGCACTGTAATTGTCGTGGAATTTCAGGTTTGCGACAATTCACGGCAATTTGAAGGCAACACCGAAAACTGCCGTAAATTGTCGAAAATTGACGTGGGCCTTGCTTGGCAGTTGTCCCCCCATGACCCCCTCCCCCTGATTCTATTGGAGGCTTTAACATGTTAATGAAAATGCTGTGAGCTATACAAATGCAAATCAGGGTAGCAGGGGGAGTTTTACCCCAGGTGACATTTTTCTGAAAGGTATTAACTTCATTTTAAGAAAATCTCTGGTATAAATAGATGAGGCTCAGTATAGCCTAATTATATACCCTTACATTTTAGCTTGAATTGATTTATTTAATGAAAGTATGCTAGATTAATTACTGTGTATGTCATTAGCAATGGCCAATGTTATGTAAAAAAGATTATTTATTCTTTTTTTTCTCTCTCCTGGGAACAAATAAAGATAAAACGCCAGTTGTTAAGAAGTTAAAATTTGCATGAAATATTTTGAGATAAATAAGATATTAAAATGTATAAATAATTTCTGTTTAAAATGTGTGACATTAAAATATAATTTCATGTGTGTATATATATATATATATATATATATATACACACACACACACACACAGAGTGACCAATAGTGACAGATCTGCCGTTCGCACCTCCGCGACCTCCACATACGTCATGGTTCGTTTCCGTCAGTATGTGGCACAGACGAATGAGAACTTCGCAGGCTGTAAATTGTCGTTAACTACCGAAAGGACAGTTGTTTTCTTATTCTCCATCATGGGTGACCATTAGCTCGTGTGGTACACTTTGTGTGTTCTTCGTTCTCTGTCTTCATTTTGGAGTAAAGAAGTGTGTGCAGGGTTTAGGGCCCCCCATACATACCTTCGCCTTGGGCCCCCAAATTGCTAAATCCGGCACTGCCTGTTGTGATGCTCAAATCAGTTGCACTGAAAGCAAACTGCAGCATTTACTGCACTGTGTGTCTTAATGCAGTGTGTCTGCTGTCAAACTTTGTGGGTTTTTGCAGCACACTGTATTTTTTAGGGAATGTGTATTTAGTGAATTTGTTCAGTCTGTTTGCTTTTGTTCCTTCACGGTTTGTGAGACTCTCTAAGCCATCTTAAAAATAATTGTGAATTGAAGTGTGCAAACCTCACTCTGTTTCTTAATGTCATGGAGCAACTGCCCCAAAGGTCCCACTGCAATGTTTCTCATTCTACCCTCTCATGCCATGACATTCACAAGGCAACAGCTGAGACGATGAAATCAAAAGACATGCAAATAACAGCCGAGCGCAGCATTTGACGTTAGTACAATTATTGTGTTCACCCTCAACTATTACAGCTCCTGTGAAATTTAATACAGACACGATGACAAGAAAAATTATGGCATGTTGAAATGCAGTAATGACAATGTGGTGTTTCAAAATATCATTAGCAGGTGAAGCAACAAAATCCCACCAAGCTTAAAGTGTAACATGCTCCAGTATCATGTGTTCAGTGACAGAAAATCTGGATGGAGTGGGCCACACATTATTGAAGTGAGACTTGTGCTCTCTATGTAATATGGGATAGAACAAGCTTGCATTTATTGATCAACAGCTTTGTCACAGTGCACACACAAAGCGTGTCACATGCTTTGTTTCAATCCGAGGTATGTTCCTCCTAGTCCCGTGCCGTGTTCCAATATCCATACTTACCGTACTTACTGTACTTAGTTTGAGTACGTAGGGTGTTCCGATCGCGATCGCGGCGAAAAGAAGTGTACTTAAAGGACCCGGATGTCGCCCTCATAACGGCAAAAACGTTGAGTGTGCATTGATGTACACTATACGCACTCAACGGCCGCCATCTTGTCTACGTAGCGGAAGAAGCGGAGCCAGGCAGAGGCGCACAGCTCGGATTTTTTTTTTTAAATAGCTACCGAGACAACAGCGCCTGCAGCGGAGCCATATTGCAGGATTGTAGGATTGTAATTGTTAAAAAGTAAAGCCGTAGATGTCTTTTGTTCACCGTTCAAAGCGGGATGTGTTTGGCGGGTGACGAGCCGCGGCGGCTGTTGTGATCGTAATTTCCGGTAAGTGCACCACAGAGTATTAGATTTGGAACAACACTCACCGGCTGAAATCTGCGTACTTAATAAGTGCGGATAGTGTACTACGTTTAAGTGTACTCATGGAAGTATGGATATTGGAACACAGCACAGCTCTCTGCGCTGTGAGGGCAAGTGTAGATATTGGCAGTTGGGAGAAGTGTAGGACGAAGGTGGTGCTGGATGAGTGGCTCTAACTTATAACTTGGAGTTTTAAATTATTTTTCCTTTTTTTTCTCTGTTTGGTTAGGTTTAACACTTGGTTAAGTTTAGGAAAAGATCATGCTTTGGGTTAAAATAAGCCCCTTTTTCTAGAGAATCATTTATCTGATGTACTCACTTGGCAGGTTTGTTACTGAGGACCCAAGAATGAGCAGTATCAAATTTGGTGCAACTTGGACATCGGGCGTGTTCAATAGTGATACATTTTTGATAAACAGCTAAGACCACTCTGTGCAACAGCGGGGGTGTGGCTTTAGCACTGGGACTGCAGACTGAAGCTGGGCTCACGCGTCATCCCTCTCATGTGATCTCATGGAGAAGCAGATGTAAACAAACGTAGGTTAGCATGGATGCTTCTTTGTAGCCACCGCCTACTTTACAACTGCAGTGAAAGCTACAGTCTGTCATCTCACTGATCGCACATTATTTTATGTATAATTATCTTTATCTATCCTATTTACATTTTTATTTGCACCTACTTTTTCTACTTGCTACTTTGTCTTTGTGCTGCTGTGACACTTGAATTTCCCCTTTGGGGATCTATAAGGATATCTTATCTTGTATTCTTCAGTGAAAACTGGCAGTGAGATTTTAAGTTTCTGTTAACAGTAGTATGCCAGCTAACATTAGCCTCAAGGGCTAAGATGTTAATCATTGCTTGGCAGCACTGTCAGCTACTCCACAGTGCCTCTTTCATTGGTTGTTGTGGTCTGGCTGGAAAGGTACAGATGCAATCATCCAGATTTTAAATTGTACATATCAAACATGTTTGTTACTATCAAAGTGGCCAAGATGAGTCTGTGAGCATTTCAGGAGGATTAAGACTGGATCTGTAAACCTCTCACATTACCAGATATTCTGTGCCAAATAGCAGGTTTTGAACGTGTAAAAATGTACTAGAAGTACTAGCCAGGCACTAGGCAGAGCACTCTTGGTAAAAAACAACAACAAAAGAAACAATAACATGTGTAACACACAGAGGTTTTGTAGAAGCATGCTCAAACACCCAAATGGCCACATTGAGATAATATGTTGTTAATTTTGATGCTGCTGCTTTGGAAGTACTTTAATTTTCTAATTCAGATATTGACTGAACCATTGTTGTTGGCTGCTCCAATAACCATGATGAATGAGGAAGAAGTATTTGTTTTGTTAAGTTTTTAAAACTAAAACTGAAAGACAAAGCCGTAAATGAAACATTAACAACAGAATGTCAGATTTGCTAAAAAACAAACAAACAAACAAAAAAAAACTCTGGTTTAGAAATATTGACTGCTTAGTTTCAGCTTCCTTTCAAGTGGAGATTTAAGTGGAGATTTTGGATTGAGGCCTTTTGTATAATCAAGTTATTTGCTAGGTTATTTTGGCCCACCGCTTCCCACACAGGGCCACTGAGGCTGTATTGTGGGCAGAACAATGTGATGACAGGGCTGTCCTTTGGGAACATCTAATTAGTTCCACTAGGGGAGCAAAGCAGCACCGCACCGTGCCCTGATATTTGGCTTGTGCAGTCAGCGGAAAGATAGCCACAGGGCCCACTTTAATTGCAAAAACGCCACCAGAATGTGTGTCTGCAACTTCACCTGTCCCTGATCATGAGACCTCAAGGGAGTGCCCATCCTTCTACGTGTGTGTCAACACACACAGCATCAGTGTGAGTTCATGTGTGCAAATGTGTGAATCTCAGTCTGTATAAATATGCACCTGTGAGTGAGTGGATGTGCCTGTGTCAGCCTCTGACTTGTCTGCTCTCACTAATCAGTATTTGCTTATTGATTCCCACAACCCACCAGAACAGGAGAGGGGGGTTGATTCGTCTTGAACTTGATTCAGCTTGTTCAAGGTGCACTTTATGGTTATCCATTGCTCACCATTTTTCCTTGGAGGGAAATGCCAAAATCTAGGTATTTCTTTTACCACAGAAGTGTTGGACAATTTTAAAAAGGGTTCATGCATATGTGCAAAATACTCTTTAAATTATGTTGGATCCGTAATTAATATTTCAATTTCACAATCCGAGGCACAATAAGCTCAAACATCTCAGCAATGCTTTTTGTGGCCTCCTAAAATGGGCCTGTGTCAAAACAGGAACAACCTTTACAACAACACTCAGACAAAAAAAGAAAAGCTTAGGAACTGCAATTTAGTCATCCCATACATGGATCCAGTGTCAACCTAAGGACATTATTAGAAATAATGCAGCATTTGTATGTATTCTTTTTTTTCTTTTTTTTTTTTTTTTTTACCATTTTAACCCTGAAACACACAGAGAAACATAATCACCAATGCCTTAGAATGTCAGTCCACTTTAATTAAACATCTGAGTTTGATGACTCACGCGAAACCTCTGCAGCTTTACATGTGAAGCAACTTTGTATAGACTTTGAATACGAGCAGCATGTTTACTCGATTGATTTGTCAAACAATGGATGCAGCAAGAAGGTGACATAACAGGAGAAAAACTGTTGATGTTAAATATTTAAATGCAAGATCTGTGTTTTGTGAATGTGTGTGTGTGTGTGTACGTGTGCGTGTGTGCATGGGTTCGTGTGTATGGTGTATGGCGTCAAAATCGTTTCAAAACAACCAGAGAGGCACGCAGCAACGCACGCACGCACGCACGCACGCACGCATGATTATTTTGTTATACGTGCGTGCGTGCGTGCGTTGTTACGTGCAGACTGTATTTCACGCGTAACAAAAAGCTGCGTACGTATGAAGCAGCGTGTACACGTCTGTCTGTCACTGTTTGACAAATGTTGTTAGGCGTTCACACGTGCGTGCGGTCGCAGATTCTGATGCTTCGCGGCCGGAAGTTGATCTGCACCGTGCGCAGCAGTCCGCACATGAACGTGTGGCGTAGTTGTTCTGTGTTCCATTTTCATCCAGTAGAGGGTGCAATCGATCCAATGCGAGATACAGACACATAGGCTTTTGCATGACAAGTTCATGATTGTTATAGGTGTTATAATTTTGGATTGTTATAAGATACGTGTTCGTGTACATAAATATGAAAGATGCATTTGCATTTTGTTGAAAACCAACTTCAATCCTCGTTTTTTTCCCCCTGCTCATTCCTGGTTTCTTGCCCTAGAGAGATTTTAACACTTGGTCACAATGTATCAAATTATATGTTTCTGATTGGACCAAAGTGTCAGTTGGACTTCAGAAGGGCCGGAACTCAAACACTACTAGAACGGCCGTAAGCGGTCATTTGGACCGCTAGATATTATTAACTCTATATTCTTATATTCTTTCATGTAGCTAAATACCCAAATTGAGTGATGAATGCATTCATTGTCATGATTTTTTTTAAATAAACGAAATAACACCAAAATGTAGCCTACAATTTCACAAAATTAATTAGCTATACATTTAACAATATTCATATCATCGCACAGCAAACTGCAATTATTTCATGTATTTACACACGATTTTAATAGAGTAAAATCAGAACACGAAAATTAACAATTAAAAGTAATTTAACACTTAATAATATATGATAAAAAATAATGATAATCAATAAAGCCGGAAACGAGCTGATCTAAAACAAATAAATATCCGTTTTTTGGTCTGGTCACAGTCCGCAGATTACCTCCGCTCTCCTCACAGTTAACACACACGGGCTTGTGGCATTTCAAGTGTCCGACGTTGCAAATTATGGCTCACTGCTGCCTCCCCTGGTTGATTAAAATGAAAAGGCCAACTACGTGAGGCGTGCGTGTACGTGGACTGGTGTGCGCGCTGCAGATCAACTTCCGGTTGCGAAGCATCAAAATCAGCGACCGCACGCAAGTGTGAACGCCTAACAACATTTGTCAAACAGTGACAGACAGACGTGCACACGCTGCTTCATACGTACGCAGCTTCTTGTTACGCGTGAAATACAATCTGCACGTAACAACGCACGCACGCACGTATAACAAAATAATCATGCGTGCGTGCGTGCGTTGCTGCGTGCCTCTCTGGTTGTTTTGAAACGATTTTGACGCCATATCGTGTGTGTGCGTGTGCGTGTGTGTGTGTGTCTGTGTGTGTGTGTGTGCTGATATCAGGACATTCCTGCAGCGCATGAATAAAAAATGTTTCCAAAGTCTTGGGAGCAGTGAATTATTGAGGAGGCAGTAACGAGGCAGACACAGGGGCCAGGTGTGGGGTTTCAGCAAAGTGCGTGTGTGTCTGTGCATGTGTGATGTGTGCGTTTGTGTATTTGTGTGCATGCAAGCACAACAGCAAGAGATTTGGACTGAGGAAGGGGTTCAGGGATTAGTTAGAATTAGGTTGACTTGGTCAACACCGGCTTCTAGCAAACAGAGCTGAAAGTAAAATATTTTCTAAAATGAGGAAAGAAACATCTTCACAGTTGAGTCTCTCTCTCTCTCTCTCTCTCTCTCTCTCTCTCTCTCTCTCTCTCTCTCTCTCTCTCTCTCTCTGTCTATAGACTATAAACTCACACACTAATTCTATATATACACTACCGGTGGGGATCCTGGAGAGGAAAGCACAAATATGTTGAGAGCCTGAAATTATGTGAAAACAGAAGCCGCAAAACAGAGAAATGAAAGGACCGCAAGGTAGAACCACAAGATAGAGAGAAACTGAAAGTGATCAAAGTAATCACTGAGACATTTGTAATACCAATAAAGGAAATTAGAGAATTAAGAGGCCTTTAAGAAAAGAAAACATGCAAGAATGGCACAGTAGAGACCAGAAAAAGTAAGAGTCTGCAGGCATCTGGAAAGTGTCACATTCTGACAGGTCTTTGTTTTCTGAGAAGCTCTCATTCTTACTCGTGGGGACAGTGGCCACTGGTTATAGCCAGTGCTACCTTTAGGGAGAATAACATCATTTGTTATGATAAAGCGTGTGGATGCACAACTGGCCAGACCTGAAGTTAATGATAAATAATAATAATAACATTACATAAGAGTATCGAACAAACATAAAAACAATGCATATTTTTAAGCTTAAAAGGAATCAACTTTCAAAACGTTGTGCCTTCTTGCATGGGATAATACAGTCGCTGAGCATCTTTCAGTAAAAGAGTTGGCAAGAAGCAAGACACACATGCATGAATCGTAATTCTAGTCTGATTCACTTACGGGCTAATCTCCGAATTACTTGTTTTGCCTTTGATGATGAAGCCAGCTCCTGAAGGGGGTTTCCAAAGAATCAGTCAACCTGTCTGCCCCATGTTTGGAATGTGTTAATAATGGCTCTCAAATACCACATTGTGTGAAGCGTTTACACCAAGAAATACATGACAGGTTACTTCTTCTGCAACTGAATACTTCACATAGCCACTGGCAACTAAAGAAATACTGTTTTGGGGCTGGTTAAGTATCATGTTACCAGGTTTTCCCATGCTGCCACCATTATACTGGAATGGTAAACAAGAGGGCTTGCAACCAGAAGCCGAGTCTGGACATGATGGACAGGATTGATAACCCTCATTTCTCTATCGGGGATTGGGTTTAAATGCTGGCAGGTATATCACATAACGAAACACGTTGCGAAGAAGTCGTGGACTGCAACAACAACAACAACAACAACATATAGGGTGCTGTTGTGGAGGCTTGTGGCTGATAAAAAAGGACAGTGTGGGGAAACCTACTGAAGGTGTCAACAGGTGCCATACGACTGTGTCTGCAATACCTGAAGAGGAGCAAGGAGTGTGCTCTGCGACTTAATGCAGTATTAATATGTGTGCATGCTGTCAAAGTGCCCTTGAGCAAGACACTAAACCCCCGCCTGGTACTGGGACTCTTCTTAGCTCTAATCCCTCATGTCACTACATCTAAGAGCCATGTGTTTGACAGCGAGACACTGAAACCTCTTGCCCCCTGGCTCATTATTGGGGATTAATGTCAACCTTTAAAATTTTGGAAGTCGGAATTCTTGGAATTAAGACGTTTTCTTCAAACCTGTGTAAAATGGTTTTCATGGTAAGAATGCTGGGAAAATGTGCAGTACTAGAGGTTAAACAAGCATTAATACACAAACAGGCCAGGAAAACCAAACATAGGAAGGGGTTAGCATTTTGTTATTAATTATGAATTCGACTGATTGCATGAAAAAGTGACACCTTCACCCTAATGATTGATAAAGCAAAATAACTTATCGTACCTCTTCTGCCTTCAGCTAAGGGCTTTAGCCTATGCAGCGAGCTAAACATATGGCTTCAGTAACCACTCGTGAAGCATCTTTGAGTTTACCGATCCATTTACTTTGTAAAACTGTGTGAAGAGAAACACAATACAAAACTTTCAGTTTTCATGTACAAAACATACATTCACACTTATTTTATGTGCGTAGAATAACCAACCTGAGGTCTCAAAATCGACAATACATAGTATTTTAAACAGCAACACGAAGCTAAATTATAGCATCAACTCTAATGAGTGAAAGGCATACTGTCTTCAGTAACGTGGAACACAAACGAAAGCACCGATAAACATTTCTAATTAATTATGTTTATTTTAACTTACAGATTATGCCTTTAACAAGCGCAAAAGTTGAGGAATTAGACTCCGGCACAGGAGCGACGTGCTTTCGGACTCTGCTGCATGTTTTTCTCCCCCTCAGCGCACTTCCTCCTCCCGACATGCCCCACTAGATTCTCTTAAAGGCGCAGTAACCAGATCAGTTGCAGACTGAGAGCTTGAATCTGACAGAAAACGAACCTCCAGAAAAGAACAAAACAACGACACAAAACTGAGGGACAGAATACTCCCCGTCTGACATCAGCAGGATGTCACACTAACCCACACCCACTGTTTTTTCAAAGGATATGAGGAGTCTTTCAGGTGCGGTTCCCTGGAACCAGCAGGATGACTTCACTGATGGGTCTCAAGTACAGTCTCTGTTCGCCGTTGCGAGTTATCTGCACCTGGATCTTCCTTACCCTTTCATCCTGACTGGGAAAGGTCTTTGTAACAACAGCAAGAGGCCAGTCGTTCCTGTGCTCTTGCCCATCTTTTAACAGGACAACATCTCCTACTTGTAGATTGGGTTTAGGTGTTCTCCATTTGCGACGAGGTTGTAGACCACTGAGGAATTCCCTCTTCCATCGTCCCCAGAAGACATTGGCCAGATACTGCACACGTCTCCATTGTGCTCTGAACAGGTCACAGTCATCAAAGTGGCCTGGGATGACTGGGGGTGTGGCTGCCTTTTGTGTGAGCAGCATGGCAGGAGTGAGAATCTCAGGATGCTCTGGGTCAGTGGAAACTGCTGTTAGAGGCCTTGAATTAACAATAGCAGTCACTTCCGACATGAACGTCACCAACACTTCATGTGTGAGCTTGGCCTTTCCGTGCTGCAGCAGCATCGCATCTAGGATCCGCCGGCTGACGCCGATCATGCGCTCCCATGATCCAGCCATGTGGGAGGCATGTGGGGGATTAAAATGCCACTCACAGCCACTGTCTCCAAGGTAGGTGTTGATTTTGTTATTGTGACAGCCCTTCTTATCAATGTGAAGTTCTCTGCAAGCACTCACAAAGTTTGTGCCACAGTCTGACCTGAGCAGCTTGGCAGCGCCTCTGATGGCGAAGAAACGTCGCAGTGCATTAATGAATGACGAAGTGTCCATTGACTCTATTACTTCAATGTGGATGGCACGAGTACTCATGCAGGTGAAGATTACTGCCCATCTCTTAGCTTCTGCCTGACCTGCACGTGTTTTCCTGACTGTGACGGGCCAAGGGCCAAAAACATCTAGGCCGACACATGTAAAAGGAGGGTCTGTGCACATTCTGTCTTCTGGCAGGTCTGACATGATCTGTTCTTGTTGTTTGCCTCTCAATCTGCGACATGTAACACAGTTAAAGATGACACTGCTGACGGCTCTTTTCCCGCCCACTATCCAGAAACCTGCAGCTCTGATGGCACCTTCAGTGAAGTGTCTGCCCTGGTGGCGTACTTGTGAATGAAAGTGTCTGATTATGAGCTGAGTGACATGGTGTTTACTGGGGAGGAGTATGGGGTGTGTCTCGTCTGTTGTGAGTGAACCCTTTGTCAGCCGACCTCCAACTCGGAGGACCCTGCTAGTGTCCATGACTGGATTCAGTTTGCTAAGTGGGCTTTGCTTGGGGACAGACTCACCACGTTCCACGTACCTGATGTCATCTGCATACACCTCACTTTGCACTGCACGAATGATGATGGCTTTGGCCTGCTGGAGCTGCTCTTCAGTGATGTTCTTGTCACACTTATGCCATCCATGGCATCTGCTCTCAGTGGCAGGCCTGAAAGATGTGACGATGTGGAGCAGCCTGGCGATGGTCTTTAGCAGACGACTCCAGCTGGAGAATCTTTCAAACCTTGCAGCTCCGAGCGTGCCTTTTGACAGAGAGGTAGCACAGGATACAACCTCTGGACGCAGTTCAGTGTCGTGTTCAGGGTTAATGAGGTCAAAGGGCACTTCCTGGGTTCGACCTTGGCTCGAATTAGTAAGGAAGGGAGGCCCACTGAGCCATGTAGAGTTGGAAAGATGTTCAGCAGGCAGTCCACGTGTGGCGTGGTCAGCTGGGTTTGAATGTGTGGGCACATAACGCCACTGGTGAGCCTGAGTGGAGCGCCTGATGCGTTCTACACGATTATGTACATACACATAAAAGCGTCTCTTGTCATTGAAAATGTAGCCCAGTACTACTTTTGAATCTGTGTAGAAGATTACTTCATTAAATGTAAAGTCAAGCTCTTCTTGGACCATGTCTGCTACTTCGACAGCCAGCACTGCGGCACACAGCTCTAACCTGGGAATGGTGATGTCTGGTTTTGGAGCGAGCCTGGCTTTGCCGAGGAGGAAGCCCCGGTCGCTGTGTCCATCAGCAGCGGTGAGCTTCAGGTAGGCGACGGCCCCAACCGCTCTTGTGGATGCGTCACAAAACACATGCATTTCCTTTCTCTGTGCTTTAGACAGTGAGATGGATGTATACATACGAGAGCTCCTGAGCAGTCCCAGGTGCTTTAGAGAGTCTTTCCATTTCTGCCACTTGTCCTGTTGCTCCTTAGGCAGTGGAGTATCCCATTCACTGATGTCTTTAGAGATCTCTCTCAAGATGGAGCGTCCTTCGATGGTGACTGGCACGGCGAATCCAAGCGGGTCATACAAACTGTTAATTACTGATAACACGCCGCGCTTGGTGAAGGGCTTGTCATTGATCTCCACTCGAAATGAGAACTGATCTGTGGACAAGTCCCAGCCCAGTCCGAGGCTGTGCTGCAAGGGGGGGGCGTGCTGTCCGAGCTCAAGTCCCTGCAGACCTGTGGCGAGATCCTCGCCCGGGAAGGCACTGGTGACTACAGGACTGTTGGACGATATCTTGTGGAGACGGATGTTGGACTGAGCCAGCATTTTTTGTGCTCTGATGAGGACGTCGATTGCCTCGTCCTCAGAGGCGAATGACTTTAGCCCGTCGTCTACATAAAAATGGTGCTCAATGAATTTCCTCACATCACTGCCGTACTCACTCTCTCCCTCCACAGCGGTTCTCTTGAGTCCATAAATGGCGACTGAGGGAGACGGACAGTTTCCAAACACATGCACTGTCATTCGAAACTCTTCCACTTCTCCATCCAGGTTGTGATCTCGGAACCAGAGAAAGCGCAGGTAATCACGATGGTCCTCACTGACCATAAAGTTGTGAAACATCTGCTCCACATCAGCCATCACAGCATATGGTTCACCTCTGAACCGGAGAAGCACACCTACAAGACTGTTGTTAAGATCTGGGCCTTTAAGCAGCACTTGATTAAGAGACACATTTTCACACTGAGCACTTGAATCAAACACAATTCTGATTTTACCTGGCTTCTGTGGGTGGTAAATGCCAAAGCTTGGGAGATACCAACATTCTTGGTGGGGTTTAAGAGGAGGGGCCTTTTCTGCGTGTCCTTTGCTGAATGTCTTTTTCATAAACTCCACGAAATGCTCTTTCATATCCGGCTTTCTCTTTAGTGTCTTGCGTAGAGACCTGAGGCGGGTGAGTGCCTGCTCTCTATTGTTAGGCAAGCGGAGTCGGGGATGACGAAAAGGGAGGGGAGCCACCCAGTTATTTGCCTCATCTTTAACAAACCCATGATGCATAACATTCAGGAACGACTCTTCTTCTGCAGAGAGTGCTAGTTTGTCGTCATCTGCTGTTTGTTTAAAGATGTGTTTGCTCAGCTCATCTTTGAGTTGCATGCTCTCAAAAAGGGAATTGTCTTCTGTGAACTTTACCTTCGTGTAGATTCTGTTTTCACAGGGGGAGAGGAAACTGGGGCGGCCGTTGTCAAGTATGTTTGTCTTGTAGGAGTTCACTGTGGGTCTGTGGGCTCCTGAGAGGCACACGTCTCCAATAATTACCCACCCGAGATCGAGCTGTTGGGCGTAAGGAGCTTCGTTTGGGCCGTTTATCTGTCGGCGGACCTTGTGAGCTTGAATCACATCTCTGCCCAGCAGGAGAAGAATGTCAGCTGATGGATCAAGTGGTGGTATTTGTGTGGCTACGTGAGAGAGGTGAGGATGTGCAGCTGCAGCTTCAAGGGTGGGTATCTCACTTCTGTTGTTTGGGATCTGGTTACATTCAGTGAGTATGGGTAGTGTTATTGACACTTTTCTGTTTATGCCCTCGATGGCAAAGCCGTGAGCTCTGCGCCCTTGTGTGTTCACTGTTCCTGAGCATGTTTTCATTGTGTATGGGAGGGCCTCACCATGCAGGTTGAACATGTCAAAAAAGGGGGACCGAGCTAACGACACATTACTCTGATCATCTAAGATCGCGTACATTTTTCTTTTTTCATTTGGGGCTGAGCAGGGGTACACATTCACCAGGCAAATTTTAGAACATGACTTTCCCTGTAGTCCTTGCCCACATACCTTAGTGCAGCTAGATGTGGTCACTGTGGGGCTTGGAGTATCTGGCTCCCCGCCATGGGCCAATGGTAGGGTGTCAGGGCGTGTATCTGTCCATGGGGGTGGCCCAGCGTGCATGGCGGAGGTGTGTGAATCACTGTTGCACTCCACACAGTGAATGACAGCTTTACAGTTATTAGCCCTGTGTTCTGTTGACGAGAGACACTTGTAACAGATTGACAGCTCCTTAAGCAGACTTCTCCTCTCATCCAATGACTTCATTCTGAATCCTCTACATTTGGCGAGAGAATGTGGTTTCTTGTGTAGTGGACACTGTTTATTGGGGTCAAGAGGGGGAGCTTTTGGTTCATTGTTAGCTGCACCGACCTGTGTTTTGTTCGTCGTGATGGGAACTCTGAACCGTGTTTGTCTCACTGGTGTCCTGCTGTCAGGAGGTCACGACGTGAGAGGAGCACAGCGAGGTCTGATACGTCAGTTTGTTGGCGCAAAGATGGAGATGGGACATTACATGGTCCAATGTAGCTGGGGGAATGCAATGGCTGTGGCTTGGGTTGTCTGATAGGTTGATAGCTGGGGGTGTACTCACATGCATGTGTCAGGGCTGTTGGCTCACTTGGTTCGATGTTGATGATGTTGTTTATGTGCCACTTTTGTTCTTTATTAGGCTTTGTCTCATCTTCCACATTGGCCTCATTATGAAAGTGAGTGTCTACATATTCTTGAGTGCGGCTGGCAGCTACAGCTGTTGTAGCAGGAACCTCTGGAGACTCGTCCAACTCTGTTTGGTCCAAAACTGCAGCCTCGAGGACTCTTGCTGCTGCGAGCGCTGCTTTTGCCTCTCCCTCTTGCTTCAGGGCGTTCATGGTAGCTACCAGCCGTGTCTTTTCCATCTCGATGCGCGCCCTTTCGACTTCCATGTCTATTTGGCGCTTGGCGTACTCGGCTCTGGTGCTGGCGGCTTCAGCGTCGGCTCGTGCTTTTGCTGCGGCAAGGCTGGCTGATGACCGGCATGATGCGGCTGAGCTGCACTTTGATCTGACTTCTAGCTGGGAGAGCGGTGGGGTGTCTCCTTGCTTAGACATGTCTGCTTTCACTGGCGTGGAGAGTCTCAGGACCCCGGAGATGCACTTGATGTGAAGATAATCTTTTTACTCTTCTGCCTTCAGCTAAGGGCTTTAGCCTATGCAGCGAGCTAAACATATGGCTTCAGTAACCACTCGTGAAGCATCTTTGAGTTTACCGATCCATTTACTTTGTAAAACTGTGTGAAGAGAAACACAATACAAAACTTTCAGTTTTCATGTACAAAACATACATTCACACTTATTTTATGTGCGTAGAATAACCAACCTGAGGTCTCAAAATCGACAATACATAGTATTTTAAACAGCAACACGAAGCTAAATTATAGCATCAACTCTAATGAGTGAAAGGCATACTGTCTTCAGTAACGTGGAACACAAACGAAAGCACCGATAAACATTTCTAATTAATTATGTTTATTTTAACTTACAGATTATGCCTTTAACAAGCGCAAAAGTTGAGGAATTAGACTCCGGCACAGGAGCGACGTGCTTTCGGACTCTGCTGCATGTTTTTCTCCCCCTCAGCGCACTTCCTCCTCCCGACATGCCCCACTAGATTCTCTTAAAGGCGCAGTAACCAGATCAGTTGCAGACTGAGAGCTTGAATCTGACAGAAAACGAACCTCCAGAAAAGAACAAAACAACGACACAAAACTGAGGGAC
>OZ023163.1:20392651-20412651 GCA_963678695.2 Diplodus puntazzo
CAGATCAGTTGCAGACTGAGAGCTTCAATCTGACAGAAAACGAACCTCCAGAAAAGAACAAAACAACGACACAAAACTGAGGGACAGAATAGTACCCTTTGAGGAAGAGCAGTCGAGCATGGCACCTTTGCTTGTGTACCTGCTCAGAAGAAAAAACCCAGTCAACTATCAAAATGTCAAGGTATCCCTTTGAGATGTGTTTTTATCTGCTTGTTCCCCGCAGTTGACAGTTTCGATTATGGTTTGCTGCATTTTGCTTTGGTATAATAGAAGCATGCCACTCTGGCACCTAAACACAATTTGGTACAGATTCATTTTTTGAAGGTGCGGGCAGGGTTACATGCTGCTCTCTGCATGCTGTTTTCTCCGTCACTGACAGACCACACTAGTTTCATACTCAAATGGAAAGCCAAAGGGTGCTGATGTTGAATCACAGCCACTACAAACTACGCAGGTGTCCGGATGAACCCATAAAATAATACCACCATTGTATGAATTGATTGAAATGGGAGAAAGGAATATGAGTCATGTTGTCTGGCACCTCTGCAGGCTGTTAGGGTTAAAGCCCAGAGTCGGCGGGAAGAAAGGCTGCTTTCCCAACAGGCAACTGAAACGCCTCGGAATATTTATTGGGGCTCACAGGGTGCAACCTGGCAGCTGGCAAAGTCAAACAGCTCGCCTGAAGGAGTGCGGTCAGTGCAAGTTCAGCCATGGCGACAGAACCCCTCCCTTCTCAAGAGGCAGGTTAGCTCTTCATCGGGGAATAGTTTGGAATCGTCTGGCATTAGTTGTTTGGGAAGGATTTACAATTTCATTATGGGTATTTAAACACCTAATTGTTTTTGTTTTTTGAAGTACTAATGCTCTTATTCAAACAACAAGGGAATGCAATATTTGAATAAATGTTGGCTCGCTTTGTTGGGGTCAAAGACAACATTAATAAATCACTGTTCTGTGACCCCTCACTGAAAATGAATAATCAGGATAGCCTAGTGTAAAAAAGAGGATAGAAGTGACAATGTTTGGCAATATAAAACCCTTTGTAGTGTTGACCTGAGTGAAATCCTACATCCACAATATACAGAGAAGAAAAGGCCATTGACACTTGAGAATGGATACCCGACCCGAATGCCTCAGGGCACATCAGAACCCACCTCGACTGCAATCTATCTAGCTAGCTATATAGCTAGGTTTGAACGTAACAAACAGAATGCCTAAAGTTTTAAAAGTTACGAAAACTCAATTATAATGAGTGCTTGTATGATTGGATTTTTAGTTTATATATATATATATATATATATATATATATATATATATACCTACTCTCTCTGTGATCCAATATTGTGTAACATCAGATAAAACCCAGTAACAGCATCAGCTGTGAAGGATTTGCAACCACGATCACCCATGACCACTTGTAATCACGACCTGAGCTTTATGCCATCCCATTACTGCACGTGAATGCCCCTTACTGAAAGAGGTTGTTGACTATGGTTGAATGGAACAAGCCAATAGTCTCGTAGTCAAGTAAGCAATTTTTAAATAAAGGATTTTTGCATTTTCCATAGAAAAGAGCTGCTTTAGCTACCACTGACTAGGCACTGGAGGTTTTTTTTACATGTCTGGTTTGATTGAAAAAAAAATAGCTAAGTAACATTATCAGAAAGGATGTTATTGTTTTGGCCAAGATTCAAAACAATCACGGTTAAATTATCAGTCTTGATACGGTACCTAAGATACATCAAAGTCAGCACCACCGTATTAATTAAACATTTATACGTTTAATAGCCTTCCCAGTACTGTTATAAGGCTGTCTATCCCCTCATCTAAGTCTCATGAATGCAGACCCCTGCTGTTGGCTCATAAACCAATGGCCACTTCAATATTACTGTACACCAGCTCAGCTCCTTTGAAAGGCACACATCATCAATATTACTTATTCCCTTTTGATGCGCTCCACTAAAATAATTCCACTTTGATCAGTGGAACATTTCATTATTGTATTTATGCCATTGTTTGAAGCCTTAGGCACACAGCTCTATTCATCCAGTCGGGGGCCAAAAAGTACCGCTCTGTCAAGTTGAAAAGAAGTGTCCTAGATTGAGTATTTACTAAGTTGACTGACCATTTGCAAATTGGAGCTTCCATGCTTCAGTGCTTCTTGACAATGACTTTAAATTCCCTTATAGGAATGAACAGCATTCTTATTTGGATATATTCCTTTGTATGATCATTTGATAATAGTAGTAGAGAGCAATGCCTGACAAGCCAGGTTTGTTGTTGGTTTTGTTGCCTAAACTTAGCCAAACTGCCACTGTTGCATGTTTGGTTTCGTTAACACGACTGTGAAGATTATCTGAACATCGATCTTCTTTCCTTCGATGTTAACAGGAACAATTGGATACAATTTTGTACTTGGGTGTATGGACTTAATTTAATTTGAAAGCGTAGAGTTGTGTTATTTGTAAATGGTAAATGGACTGTACTTATATAGCACCTTTCTAGACTTCGCAACCACTCAGACTGCTTTGCAACACAAGTCAGCAGTCATCCATTCACACACACATTCATAATAAACATGCCACCTGCTCATCAGGAGCAATAGCCATTCATACTCACTCATACTACCAAGCGACCCAGCTACCTACAAAAAAGCAACATATTTATATCAAGGCTATCTGCTTTAGATGGTGTTTTATATCATCTGGTAAACTCCCAGCATCAGCTGTGCCCAACAATTTCTGGAGCACCACCTGGCAGGTATAGCAGCAGATATCTGTAGTGTGTAGCAGCGTGCCAAGGCCAAGCACATTAATAGAGTCAAATTCTGATGTGTTAATGTGTTCCAACATCAAGAGCATTGCAGGGCAAGCCCAGAGAATGACAGGCATGACAAGACAGACAATGAGAGGGGGAGGCTGGCACAAAAGGACACAACCAGGGAGGCAGTGCATGGGAAAGAAAAGACAGAGAGAGTTGAAGGAGATAAGGAGTGAGAGAGAGAAGGTTCAAGGAACAGCTGAGAAGAAAAAGGAAAGAGGGAAATGAGAGGATGCACAGATAAAGTAAGAGGGACGAGGGAAGGGTGTGATTGGTGTACGGCGAGGGATGCGATACATCCAAAATAACCGTGTTGTGAGCCATACATTTTTCTTGGAAATGAGTTAAGATGAGGATTGTGATTACAGACTCACACAGGTATTTGAACAGCTGTTCTCTCCTTGCTCTACCAGAGAGCATTAAGACAGCCCATACAGCAGCCTAACCTTCAGGTGCTTTTCTTACAGTGACTCTAATCGACAGCCGCAAACTATATTCAGCTCATTTAAGGCTTTGCTGGAAAGGCAGCCATCGAGCTCATCTCTAACCAGCTTTGTCTTCTGAATAGTACCCTCATGGAAAGTGGCATGTCCTTGACAGAGATCTTCATTATATTTAGCGTTTGCAAGTGATTATATAGATTATGCACTATATGTGTTGCAGAGGCACGTGGAAAACATTCATGTTTTCTTAATCAAGCATTTATAACTTGTGCTTACTGTCTTCTCGGCAGAATTTATTGAAAAAATTAATTGTGTCTGATGTGCTTTTTGACAGATGCTTATCTTCAGCGTGCAGCACACATCATCTTCCCATAAGCTCTGGTGCTTTTGTACCCAGACCTTGGACTTGGCACCTTCTGCCGTGTTGATTAACTCTAATTTTAATACAATGATGAGCCTGCCACCGAATCAATGTGTAAGTGTTAATTGGAGTTTCTTGGCTTGTGTGTTAATTTGCCCCCTTCGGCTTTAATTGGGTGCTGACAGGCAATGCGTCTATCTGTGGCGCAGAGACCAGGGTGATGTTGGCTTATTGTTGGTTGGAAGTTGCTCATGAAGCGCCCCGGGGTGACAGTGATGGTAAGCAGTGTTTATGAAATACATTTTCACATCTTGCTAGTGTTCGGTGAAAAATACACAACAGTCTAGTCAGTTCCTGTCCATATTAAAGCACATGGAAACTTGTATGTTTTATTCCAGTGATGTTTTTTAACGTCTTCAGCTGATTGACGAGTTGACTGACTTAACTCCGGGGAGCATGCAGGGGACACACTTAACAAGTGGGTTAGGGTGGTTGAATAATATTAAATATTCACATGTTAAACACCTCTTAAATTACATGATGCAAATGTAATAACAGCTTGTTTTTAGAGGTTGTTGTTCCTGGCCGTGGCAGACTCAGGATGTTTGTGAGGCTGGGGTGAAAGCTGCAATATATTTATATCGAAGAGAGGGCTCTTCACCACGTTTGGTTCACTAGGAAGGCCAGTGGATCCAGGGCCTCAAAATTAGTTGTTCAATTTCAAAAATTAGGAGAGAAAGAAGCTCCATTCATTCCTTCTATCATCCTGAACATAACAGAACAGTGTTGCATCCTGACACATCACATCATTAATCCTGTCATTCCAGTGGAGATTATGCACACATCCTCATAGAAATAACAAAGACATTTTCAACTAAGTCATGGCTGTCGATGATCTACTGTTTATCAGTTTTACTTTATTGGTTATGCAATATAACCTCAACCCAAAGCACTTTACCTAAGTCTCACTGATGCTGTATTTACGTTAAGTTTAATACTGAGGCATTAAAAGTGCAATATGTAAAAATGGGCCACCTGTCAAATTAATTCTCTGAACAAATAGGCAAAAAGCATATCACCAGAGTAACTCACTGCTGCTAACTGTAGCTGCCCTCAGCTAGTTAGCTCAGTTAGCCATGCAGCTAGGGTTAAGACCAGGAGCCCAGGGACCAGGGCAGTGTTACTTTTCACATTGCTGGTACAAGGGCCTTGGTAAGCTGGTTAGCATGCTAACTTAAGTAGATATCTCTGCAACACAATGGACAGAAAACACAATGTCAAAACATTGTTAACTGCTAATTAACAATGTTTTGATAATTTTGCTACATTGTTTAACATTTTCAAAAGAAATATGAATTAGTTAGCTTTTAACTTAAAACTGCAAACAGCTACATATCCAGTTATACTGTCCAGTTACCAAAACCAGGATCAGGATCAGTCTTGATAAATTGGACTGTTTACTGTGACTCACCTGACTGTCCATGTTGCCAGGTTTCCTTTAAAATTGGGACTTTTCTTTGGTTCTGCCTGCTTGTACCTCCTTACTACTGTTTGCTTTCTTTAACATGTTGGATTTGTCTTGTTTCGAGTCGTGTGAGTCAACGTGTGAGTAAGCCATGCACCTGCAACAAGCATGCACCTCCCTCGCGACAGGAGCATGGTGTTTCACTTACTGAAGAGCTCAGTTTTAGTCTTTGTTGATGTTATTGTGCTTACAGTACTTAAGCAAGTTCTTACTCAGGCGAAGCTCCCATTCGATGATGATGACGCTGGTGTCAGTATGGGGTCCAAGTTGGAAGACACTCTTCCCCTTGACACCTTCTTTCTTTGTGCATTAATGGTGATGAGCTAAGTTGTTTTTTTCTCATTAATTGTATCACCATTACCCATTGAGATACCCTACAGCCTGGCAACATAGACACACATAAAGAAGTTTCCTGCCTAAAGAAGTAACATTCCTGCTTTACCTGCCCCTGAAACCTTGTCCTCTGGCTTCTCAAAGAACTGGATTTCTCTCTATAAGGCAAAGGAGTCTCCTCTTGCTCCCGGCCTACGTTGAGGGCGACAGTGGCAGCGTCCCTCCAAGAAACTTCTACTTGTTTTGAAAGTTCAGAGGAAGAGTGGGAGGTCTCGTTGGTATTTTTTGTGTGCCTGTGTGTCAGGCCGTTGCCCGGGTCCATGAGTGCTGCAAGCTGCGAGTGTGAGATGCTGTGCTTTTGTCCCGCAGTGCAGAGCACTGACACCAGCCTTGTGTCAGAAGGTTTCCTCACCACCTTCTGCATAGCAGCAAGGATAGGTGCAGTGTCAGTGTTATCTGGCTGACTTCATGTTTGGTGACAGTCAGTCAGAAAGGTGTCAGGAGTGGAGCATTGCTGCACTCTCACCTTCTTCTGAGCAGTGGATTGGGTAAACAGTGAAGCAGGGGGCTTTTGTTGTATCAGTATCTTAGCAGAATGTGCAGGTTTCAGGCTTTATCTCTTAGCCTCAAGGGCTCCTCGGAGGGAAGAAGATATATGGAATACAATAATGGTAACACTTATTACTGTCTGAATGCGGATGGAGTGCTCTCACCATCTTTCTTGATGTTACCACTGGAGAATTAGCAGATGCTAGTCAGACACACATGTACAAACATCCTCATTAAGTATTTGAACTTTGGTCAATTTCTGTGATATGCCCTGCATTTAAGTGATTCTGCATTCAAATATACAGGGTGCTTCAACTGGCAGAAACTTATCTACAACAGTTGATACTTAAAATGTTGTTGACCCCCTGAATGCTACCATTTTGTAAGAAAGTTGACGATAGAGTACCTTTGCATCAACAAAATGATTTTGATTGCTGAGTTAGTTGTTCTGAGGGTATGTATGATGTAACTTCATAGGAATACAACTGTAATGAAATAACTTATGGGATATATAAGACAAAATACATTATATGGGGGCAAAAATCCAATATTTATTATCTACGCAGGTCTGCAGGGCAGGTCACCAATCTGTGACAAGACTAACACAGACAACCATTCAAAGACGCATTCACACATACGGTTAATTTAGAGTCATCGATTAAATGTACCTGCATGTCAGACACACGGGCAACATCAAAACTCCACACAGAAAGAAAAAGCCATTTCAGACCCATCTCCTTAAATGTCTCACATGTACCCATAAATTAAAGTATACTAAGTGCAAGTATTAGATTACAATATAGTGTATAACAGCAACATAAAGAGAAGGCGATAAACTGAATTTTACAAAATAAGGAAATGTTCAATAAAATGTTTATTATAAATTGTTTTAAATTAAAACAATAACCCAAATGAGAATAATGAAAATGCCAAGTTGTTTAGTTAAGTATTACGTAAGATAACAAAATGTCCCCAGCCATAGATAATACATTCTAGAGTTTAGGTCACAGCCAGTTTGGTTGTTAGACATCTGGTCTCAGGTGGCAGTCTAACTGGTGAATTTTAAACAAGCAAAAGACAATTTAGATATGAGTTGCATGTACAAAAAAGGGCATTTCAGTGGTCTGACTGAATACTAACAATTTGTGTAAATTTTCATCCTTGGCTCTTGGGTAATATTGGACAGCCAGAGCTAAGGAATCAGGACACATAATTGAAATTTCTGTTGAAGGACATTAGCAAATCACTTTTACTGAAGAAAAGGTACAATTGTGTGTCATCAACATACAATGTGAAAGTAATTAAAAAATTCTATTAAATTTAACAGCTAATTAAAAACAAAAAAGCAACTTTAGACATGGGAGAAGTCGTTCTTGGGGCCCTGATGCAAAAATGCAGGGTCCCTCGTCAGTCCCCTTGTTACTTCTGCTTTGTGCGCATTGTGTGCTGTCTTCCTGTACTATTAATAATACTTGCCCCCAGGTTTGCTGAATGGTAATATAATTAAACCACATCTAATTAAGGAATGTTGTTTACAGTTCTGTAGTTCACATTCTCAAACTAAGTTATAACTGATCATGAAGCTTTGAGGGGTGCCCTGGGGGTCTGGGGACCAGGGACACCTGCCAGACTTGCCTTGAGGAATCCTAGTTAGACTGCGAATGTTTCGAGCTGTACTAGGGATGTTAACCATAAATAGGATTATTTAGACATTATCACATACTTTCGTAAGCAGGTCCAATGACACACATGCTTCAGTGACCATCAAAAGGTCCATTTTATAGACTGCCAAGCAGTTAGTGCGATGATGGCTGTCATTATTTCATTTCCACCATTCAAATTATCTGGGTATGAAATATATTTATAAAACAAGTCTAGATAATCTGTCAGTCAGGTTATTACAGCTAGTTTGAATTCTCACTGCATTTCCTGTGTCCAGGTTGATACGGCAGTAAGCCCTCCCTCGTATCAAGACAAACAGGTGCAGGTTTAAAGCAGCTTCCAGGCAACCTTTAGGAGAGCTGATAACAGAATTATGAGACTAATCAAGAGGATCATACCTCACTCCCATCTGAACAGTGTGCAACAAATAAAGTCCTATCAGCCTGACCTTTGTAAGAGCAGGCAGCAGTAGAATGTGGAAAAAATTAATTTCTCAACTCCTGAGTGGACTATTACAGTGGCAATAAAGCAGCTTGTTCATCAGATACAGGCGGAAATATTAAAATTTGACATTTGAATCAGAATGTTTTACATTAGCAGACAAGAGGCCAGCCTCCTTGATATAGTGATAATGCATGGAATACTAAAAGACCAACCAGGCGAGTACAGCTAAACAGGGCCAACATGTCTGCTCCTGTCTGCCATTACAAAGAGCACTGATGAATGGCTCGAGGAGATGCTGCTGTTTTAAGAGCTAGTTCAAAACAATGTTCTCATTACCTCAGGACACAGAGGCCGAAATAGAAGCTCCCCATATTTTGGCAGAAGTGCCTGGAAAATTGTGCTCATTTCATGGACTTGGCATGCAATACTTTCTATCCACTTGGCCTAAGAGCCACTGTGGCTTGAACTAAGTGTGGGCTTTCTTTCACTTGAGTTTAAATCATGGCACCATAATTTTGCTGGGGTCATTTTCTGTGGCTATTAAATGCAATTTTGAGAAAATTTAATTTCATGTATCAATATGATTAAACTAGTTCCATGTGTTCTGACGTGACAATGAAAAAATAGGGCTATTCATGGAGGAATTAGTACTAATTGGTACATTTGCACACTGATGCCTGTTACATGAATGTTTCTATTCTATGTGTACCTGCGTGAGCCACATCAAACATCAAATTTCAGTGATGAATAATAGAATTTTTCTGTTTGTGAATTAGTGTGAAAAAATGCAATTAATTTGCTGTGAACAAGGCTTCGTAAATGTGGCGATATAAATACATTTAATTGAAAAACATTTTAGAAAAGAAAAATGTGACACTAAACATATTACAGCTGCTCTAAGTGTTATTTTCGTATCCAATTCAGTGTTAAATAGCTTTATATTCCAATAGTAATCTCTGTCATAGAGAGTTTTGTCACTAACAATTTCTCTCCTCCCCATGCTCAAGGCGTAAACAAGAAATCAAATTTTCTGGTATTCCTGCCCACTTTATACAGTCAGGACAGATAACTCCAGAATGAGGCGGTCCTGTCTGATCTTGAACGTGCAGTGAACAGGAGGGGATTGCTAATTGCAAAACAGACAGGAAGTTGGCTAAAATGACAACGACACTCACAGCAGCTTTAAGGTGAATTTTTTTTTTAGTTTTTGGTGCGTTACGGATGCAGTGTCTTAAATGTGAAACAGTGAATCAGGGGCACCAGAATAAGCTGTAAATATAAAATCAACTTATTAAGTTGTTATGTTATGTTGAGGAAATGTTAGCAACCAGTTGCCTATTTACATGTCAAGCAGACATGCAGCCAACACTTGAATTCATCTGCAGTCTTGGTATCTATTTGACCAATCCATACCAAAATTCATCCCTCTCATTGCTATTATGTGGTGACTACTTTTTTTTTTAAATGTAATAATCTGTTGTTTTAATTCAATTTGATTTTGGGAAGCTATATGCATACAGGTTAGTTGCTAACGTCTGTGTGCTGTGTTGTGCTGGGCTGTAGTATCAATTGGATTTATCTAAAGCTTTTTCTTCGACAAAAAATGCTTCTGCTGCTTGAAAATATGATCCTTGGGAGTGTAGAGAATGAGCCAGAATGCTAAGATAACAACTGTAAAATCAAAACAATGTGCTGGAAGAGGCTTTTCTCCAGGAGATAGAGGGAAGTCGTAGCAAATAAACATGATGTAAAACATGGGATGTTCTTTTCTTTTATACCATAATGTCTTACACGGCCATTATGCTGGTACCTCAATGCACAAACGGTTACTTTTAATGCACACAGGAACGTTTATTAAACTATACATTCAGACAAAGAAACAGATTTATGTGATAATTGAATTCTATGCCTCTCATCATCAATTTGACTCTTTCTTTCTCCTCTCCTTTTGCATCTCTCCCTCTCTTGTTCTCTACTCGTGTCTGTTAATTTTTTTTCTCTATGTATTCCTATTTTTGTTTCTCTGGTTTTCTCTGAATATCTCTATGATTACTCTTTTTAGCCTGAAACAAAAGCTAAGAACTCCAAGGAGCCAGCAAGTCTACCCTTTTCAAGACAGAGAGATGCACCATGGGTAGTCCTCTAATCACTGTAAACACCAGATCCTAGACTGATGTGAAGTGCGGCGAGAGCATTCATGAAGTATGGCAACGCTGTAACAACACTGCAAGTAATTACCATCTCTGGGAAATTATACCCCCACCAATATAACAATGTAATTATGGGAAGGTAGCGTGGGCCTTTGTTAACTTAAGTATGGTGCATGACTAAAAGGAAAGTTAATGAGTGTTTGTATGTCTCCTGTCTGATTCCAGTTGCTGACCTGAGCTGAAAAAACGCTGGCACTCGCAAAGTAATCAGAAGAGTGTCTAATTGTAATCACTTTTGGCTCATACATTACGATACATGTGTAATTATGTTGACAAGCGACATATAATATCCACCTCCACATGAAAAATGACTATCGAGCTCAATGCTTCATTTAGACTTAAGCTACTCTGAGTTGCATGAACGCGCTCTTCTCTGGCCTGGAGATGTTAGTTTGTGACACATGTGTCCACACAGAAAGTGTGTGGTAAGAAAACAACGTTCCGTTTTGCAAATTGTAATGTATACAATGATGTCAGAACCATTACAACAGATAGATCCAGCTTGCTCTGGGGTTCTCATGTGTGTTCACTGTCTTTGTAAAAATGTATACTATAAATAACGCTATGAATTACATATATTATTATCCAACTGGTGTCTGGATATGAATGCAGAATCTTTAGGCAAGGGACAAGATTTTAGTATTGGACGCGTTGTGGTTTCCATTTGTAGTCCGCACATATAGTAGTCCTGGTCAGATCAACCAATCAGGTTTTGCTGAGGCTTCTGATCTATGTAGGCAAACAGCAATTGTTGAAACACACTGTATGTTAAAACATGAGTGTGAGAGTAGCTGATAGGGAAAAGGCAAAAACTTTTTAAAAAGAACCAAAACAACTGTCGGTCCTTATCTAATCATTGTAAATTGATGTAAATCTAAAAAACCCATGAATACAAATGTGTGTGTCTCTTTGGCCTATTAAATTTCCAATAGTTTATTAACTTTAGATTTGTTGATATTAATCATTCAATCTTGACAATAGAGGCTCCATAACATCAAATCAGTGAATCTGTAAATGCTTTTATTATTAAATCTGGAGTTTTATCAACTATAAAGAGAACACTGGAAACCTCTGTACACTGTGTGAAACTGGGTCAGATTTGATTATCGGTGCAGCACAAAAACAATTTGGGCAGTTGGCAGTATTTTCCTCACCTCCAGTAGACATGAGGGAGAGGAGTCTTAGGTGTCAATTGATTTTACAGAGTAGCTTCAATTTTGAAAACGTCTGTCACTAACAACACCACTGGTGGGTATGAATAATCTTAAGACTACCGATATCACTAATCCACGATATCACAATCAATGAATATAGTTAAATATATATGGAAAATCAGCCTGATGTTGATTTTAACCCATTGGCAAAAATCTAGAGCACGGTATATAATATGTTACGGTAAAGTAAAAACAAGGCGGGGGTAGATATGGCTGCAGGGTCTATGAGCCGACAAGTGAGGCAGTTAGCTAGCTGGCTACTCCTGCAGGCACTTGTCAAGCTACTCCACTCAAAACATGTTAGAACATTCATATTCACTATCAAATTATTATAAAAGTGCAGTTTGTCATGACATGTATAGAAACATTCAAAGTAAAACTCCAGTGTTGTGCTTGAGTTGTCTATCTTATGCAATGCTGAACATGGCCAGGGTTGCAAAATCAGGCCTGTGAGAGCAGACCAATCAGAGCAGACTGGGCTTTTCAGGAGGGGAGGCTTTCAGAGACAGGGGGTTGAAGTGTTCAGTCAGAGGGTGACTACAGGTGAAAAAAGATGTGCTTTTTGGAACATCAAAGCATGTAAACATTCTCCATCAACACATCGGCAAAGATCTAGAGCACAAAACATAATATGTTAATGGACACTAAAGAATAGCCTTTTGTATAATATAAATAAAAAGTTTGTAGAGCTCATTTTTGAATATGAGCATCAGACTGGACAGCAGCAGAGACCCGGGGGAGAATGCCTCACTCCATGTTTGGACACAGAGCACAGCTTCAGGCCAAACAGCAGCTTTAAATAGCTCCCCTCCCTCACCTGATGTACAGCATCCCTGCTTCCACTGCAGCTAGGGAAGCTTTAAAAAATGCCCAGAGATTGCTATAAGCTTAGAGTGGGCCTCTGCGTGTACACTGGATGCGCGCACACAGACACCACTTGGGTTGTGTGTCTATATGTTGTTATGAGGTGCGGTGGAGCAAAGAGGCCTTATCTAGCCCTGAGGTGTGAGTTCAGGCCTGGCAGCTATAGAGGGGGAAATGACTTGAAGCACCTGGACACAATGTCAATATTGGTAAAGGCAAACAAGTTCCAAGGATAATAAACTGTAAGGCAGGGGAAGCCATACATGACCAGTGCAGGGTATGTGGATGTATGCTCCAGTCGGTACATTCCAAGGTCTTTCTTATAACCTTTGAGATATCGTTTTAGATAAGTAACTTCATGCTTAACAATCACACTGAGTATGCGTGATATTACGGAAACATTGTCCATGATATTAATCTATATTTAACGAGTTTTACGGAGCCCACTCATTTGTCATGCCAAGCAATAAAAAAATAAAATAAAAGTTTGATAACAATCTGAAGTTCAGGATGAGCAGAATGGTGGCACGGCAGTAATTAGATTGAAGGTTGTTTTGAGAAGTGTAGAAAAATGAAAGTCATGGTCCTTTAATAAGCGCGCACATGAACTCTAGAAAAGCTCACTTCCAACATAATTACATTTTGTAATTAGGAAAAGGCCTTCTGCCCAGATGCATTAGATGTGCGGCTTCAAGACAGATGCTGTCTGTAATAAAGAGTGGGCTGATGGGTATTCTTTTTTTGTTTCTGAAGGTACTTAAGAGCCGATTTCAGACTTAATAATAAAACGTGCAAGAAAGAGAAAAGTAGTGGTAAACACCCCAAGTTAGATTAAAATGTAATGCCCTGTATCAAATGAACTTTTAGTAAAAAGAAAAGACGTATCAGTTTCTCTTCGGAGAGTGACCCTCTAATCCTTTTCTTTTGTATGTGTCCAGGATGTGTCTGGTAACATCTACTTAATGCTGCTAATCTTGTGCCCAGCTTTAGATGGGCATGTCTATTATAAAGCCTGTTGGCTATTGATTTTTACAACAGTGAAAGACTGTGGGTGTTTACTCATCTGATTGGACGACAGATAGCGGCCCCCTTTTCACTTCCTCTGCCATGCAGATAAGACTGGCAGAGCGAATGGGAGGAGAGGGGAATGGAGGATGGAGGGTAAGTGAGCCTGTCAAGTACAGATGTGGAGAAGTTGAAGCGGGAGGAGGAAGAACAGGGTGAGTGGAGGACAAGGGTAGTCGATAGTCAGACAGAATGCTACTTCAAACAGCTCTGTGCTGCAGACCCGATCAATAAGTAGATATGTCAAGTTAAGTTGTAAAGCCATAGAATGAGAGGCAGCGACAGCAGTGAGGGGAATTGAGAGGTTCAGGGGCCAGACATAAAAATACGAAAATAAGAGAAGGATAGTAACAAGAAGAATATGCCATTGGCAAGAGGCAGTAAATTAAACCAAAAAAAAATGCCAATGATTGATGAAGTCCGTACAGGCTCACAAGATCACTTGTTTGAGGCCAGGTGATAAAAAGTGCTGATACTTGACATTAAAAAATGCAGAGTCAAAGTCATATCCTCAATCTTCAATGTGAATGAAAGACGAGAGCTCTGCAGTGGATGAACAATTTGCCGAAATTGCTGCTTACATGTCACTCAACAGGCACTTCACACATGAGAGAAACACAAATCCTTTAGCTCGATCACAACACATAACAGATGCCTCAGTACGACCTTGTGGAAGACACGAGTTTGATAACGTTTTGCAGAAGAAATGTATGGACAGCTATTATAACCGCACACAGTTTATCGTGATGCCAACCAGCAAGTTTTTCCCATGTGATGGAGAAATCACAGAAAGTAGGCCTCATTTTATATTCCTAATGCTTCGATTGGGGATTGTAGGTCAGGTCGGCCGCGGTCCCAAGGAGTCAATATTTGATGAGTTGGGAATGATACTCAAAAATCAACAAACTGTACAAACAGGACCTTTAAATGCAAATTCCACAGTCTTTTATGTCATGTTGTTCTTTATTTCCTATTCTAAAAGTCCAAAATGGTATATATTTAGTTTCCCATGTCTTTTTTTTATGTTAAAGCCAATGTAGGTGACAAATAAATACTGCAAATGTATCAAAATGCTCAGTCCTCCAAGAAAATCACACAGGCTGTGATGTACCATACATTCACCACCCTTAGCCATGGACCCGGCATGACTGTGGTTGAAAAACACCATGGTGGAGAAACGAGATGGGTCGCTGGCTTGTGCCTGTGAGAGCCGACCAATCAGAGCTGGCTGGGCCTTTTTCGGAGAGGGGCTTTAAAGAGACAGGAACGTAAACAGCATTCAGATAGAATTTAAATGGAGGTGCTGCAGCACTAGACTGAAGTAAAAATAATGTGTTTTTTTGAGTATAAGTTATGTCCTTTAGACATTACTTTACATGATGACATCTGTTGTGCAATGTTTTAGACGTCTGAATTTGTTTCCCAACTCTGCAGTCAGCTGCTCATTACAGAGGAAAGTTGACTCACAGACTTGATTGAGCCAGACAACATCTACATGCCAGCTTTTGTTGCAGTCAAAACTATGTTATTACCATGTGACAAAGCATTTCACGTGGAGCTGCTCAGCGTACAAAGCTGGTGATGTTAGTGCAACTGAAAATATGTGAAGCAAGGGAATTGTAGTAAATGAGCATAACGTACTATGAAAGCAACAGAAAAATTCCCAAGCTGTCAAATGTCTGACATTTTCAACATCTGCACCCGCTCACAGCCAGCCCGACATAGCAGGCTGCAATAATAACCGCAGTCCCTTTGGTACCAACCATCAGTCTCAACTCCCCTCTACTCATCTCAGACACACACTTGTGCATCCCCATCTGACCCGTAAGCATCAGAGCATCCCCATGGCCCTCACTCAGCGGCAGTCTCCACTGCTCCTACACAGTCTAAGTGCTTCGCTCTGTCCTGCATGAAGGGAGAGCCGAGTCACCTATCTGCTGTTGTGCACACAATTTGAGATGACAGGTTAAGTGGCTTACGAACCCTCTGGGTCTGCTAATACAAGGAAGCAGGACCTACAGATATCTTGGATGGTGCTGTGCTTCGCATGTAAGGGTGGAGGTAAGACAGGGTAAAAGTCGAAGGTGGGAAGGAAATCTGAAATCTTCCCTACAGTAAAGACCATGCTGTGGTACGATAGCAATTGTTATGTCATCTCACCTTAAGGTTGTTATTATCTGGCTAACATCCTGAAGCATCATGTCACCGGTCAACCAGAAAGCCCAAAAGCAGTTACTTTGTTCAGTATGTTGACACTATCAGCCAAGTAGAATTCAACCTGATAGCCAAATAATGCTCTGACATCTTATATAAGGAATGTTAGACAGGAGTAAGATTTAGTCTGAGAACCTGTATGTACATGCCCCAAACAGATTTTCAATTAGATTTGGAATGTTTGCGACAGGCTATGTGTTTCGGCTGAGCAATTTTACTCTCAAAGAGAGGTTACATGCAACAGTGCAGCCAGTCATATCAGAGAAATGGGTCAACAATGTCCAAGTAAAGTAGAAATAAAAATACAGTGAGCCTCTGTGTGTCGCAGACAAGACCTGTGCAAAAACATGATGATTATTAGCATTTTTTATTTATATCTTATGAAAAATGCAGGTTGACTTTATCCACTATCTACTTCCAACGCCTGCAACATCTCGACTGCCAGTTAACTCAGCCTTGGGCTACAGACTTCAAAGTACACGTCTCAGCGAGATGAATGACAAGTGCTGGGGGTGTGAACTTGACCAACTGAGCAGGAGGAAAGCATGACTGGCAAAAATGCTGCTGTCTCAAGGGGAAGTTTGAATCTGCTGTTGAGATGAATGTTTTGATTTGTAACATAGTTTATCGAGGAAGCTAAGCTCATTTAAAGTGGGTTTTCCTTTCGGAGAGAAAGTAAAATGTGAAATGTGAGAGTGCAGCGGGAGTAGAACAGGAGATGTTGACAAAGGTTGTCAGGACGCCGAATCGATTTCACACCTGGATGGATATATTCCCCTCTCCCTGGTACGAGCCAACTACATTGACCCACAGTGTTGAGATCGTGCCCTATCCACTCTGCCAGCCAAACTGAACTGAACTGTTAGCATCTTCCAGGCATGAAATTTAAAAAGGGCTCATATTCAGAGGGGTCTAGCATATATAGTAATAAATCATTTCTCAGCAGCATTATGTGAAAAACATTCATAATTGGCATATTCAAACAGTATTTTTTTGAGACAGTACAGCTTCCCTTTGGGTAAGACTTTGTTTTGTTACTGGATGAGCAGACATCTGGATGTCTCAGTTACAACACATCCTCATCCTCATCCTCACTTGAACGACTAAATAAGTCAATTTTTAGCATCTCCCAACACAGCATGACACACGTTCACATTGTAGTTTGGTTAGGTTTAGACAAACACTGTGGTTTTGTTTAAAATCACTAAGTTACCTCTGTTACAAATGTAACCGCCTACTAGACTGCACAATTAACAATTCTGAGCTGTTTGTTGGTTCATTTCAAAAACAGTTACAGCCCACAATTGTGGAGTGATAATGCGCCAACCAAAATACACTTAGTGACAATCATAGGATATATTTGCCTGATATAGTTTTCTTTTTTTAAAGATTATTACGCAATATCTGGATCTGTACCTGGATCCAGATCTGCAATGTCAAGTTCATAATAAAAACCTTGAACTTCTGCCAGAATGGCCTTTCAAATATTTTTGAGATCTTTTCACGTGTTTGAGATATCCTGCCAACTGATAAGCAGACCAACAGTTTCACTACAATTTTCTTAGTGGAAGCAAAAAAAAAAGAAAGTTATTGTTGAAATGTTGTATTGCTCTATTTCACCCCTTCTGCTATTCTTCAGTCTGGAATTTGATGCATATTTCGGTAAGTTACTGCTGCAAAAAAAACGTATAGCATCTAAGATATTTATTACCAAAACGCCAAATTAAGTCCTTTACAAATCAAAAGTAATAAGGAGTAGTAAAATGTCCATTGAGGAGCTTCCTATAGGAGGTTATTCTCATTCAAACCCAGCTGAAGCATTAATAGCTAAGCTCTAATGCTCTTATAGCTGATGATCTTTAGCCCTCCCCTTCTTTGAACCCCTATAATCCCACAGACCAGCTACAGTGCATAGCCACTGACTGTGGAGACTGACACTGGAGCACTTGATGGCTGGTGATGCACCTCATAGGTCTTTGCTTGTGCTAGCGCTTGATCGTAGGCAAAACAGTAAAGCAAACACATAGACGAAGCATTTGTCTGCAACCCCTCCTGGACTGTGTGACAGGCAGCAGCGGTGGGGAGATTCCATCAACCTGACAGGCTGCTTCTTGCAGGAGAAGAGTTAATTGCTGTGGGACCGGAGCAGCCTTCAACATCCATCAACAAACCTCCTCCCAGCTCTGTGGGGTTGGAGGTTGGGTGAAGCATTGGGAGGGAGGGGATACAAGAGAGGGCTATGGAGGGCAGAGAGATGTGGGAAACATCTGATTTCCTTTGACATCTCGGGCAAATAACCTTCAAAACAAAACACTGCTGTTGAACTGCCATCCGTAGTGGGTGAGCTTAGATTTCAGACAGAGTCACATAGCGCAGAAACCCAAATGACAGAGCAACTACTAAAATTACATTTTTGAAAGTTATACGCCATGGATCCATTTCATCAGCTTGACAAAACTGATTCGGTTGAACAATGGCAACAATAAGCAGATCAAACATTTATTTTCATCAAAATCAGGAGTCTGGCCTGTTGCCAAGAAAGTTTTCACATGAAGGACTTTGTCTTGGTTTATTGCTACCCAACAATATAGATAGAGAAAATAAGAAAGTTAGTAGTAAAACAAATTTAGGTTAGGAGAAAGTGGAGCGAGTTTAAAATGGGAGTGATGTGCTCAGCTTTAGTCTTGTTGGACAACAGTCGAAGTGATGGTAGCCGTAGATGGTCTCTCAGATTAAACAGAATCCTATGGATGAATCACAATTAATTTTATCATATTGTTATTAGGGCTGGGCGATATGGCCAAAAAATTGAATCTCCGATTTTTTTACTTCAAATTCTATATATGATTTTAACAGATTTTTTTTTTTCCTTCTTAACCCTTTATCGAGCAAGGAACTATAATTGGTCACTTCCATGGACATCCAAAAAGGCGTTGCTATGCGGCATAAATGACTGGACTGGACTGGAGTGGACTTTGATACGTTTTGTTAAATAAATTTGTTATTTATGTTATATATTGCGTTAAATATCATTATATTTGTTATCTATGTTTTATTGTTGTGTATATATATATGTGTGTGTGTGTTATTAATGTTCCATAAAAAAATTTGATAAAATGCTTTTGTAAACATAAATTTAACTTGTCAGATTGCATGTTTTTATAAAAATTGGATCAGTTTCCCTATTGGGATTGATAAAAGTGGTAACATAACTTTCATTAAATACTTTTTGCAACAGGTACCTTTCTGTTTACAAACAGTATTTTGTATCCCTGAAGATATGTAAACTAAATTAAACATCTGCATGCATTGCATAGTAAACATCACATGTCGATGGTAGATGTACAGGACATGAGGTGTTTGCTTGCTGTCTACTTTACACATTTTTGGCAAGGAAGACGAGCCTGTCTCCTTCCCCTGGTCGAGGCATGCCCTGTTGTGGCTTCGTGGCACAAACCTGGGTTAGAAAGTTTTCAGCATGTGAATGAACCTCCGACTTTTCCACTATATATACGGGCACCATGTCTTTAGCGATATGCAACGTGACTGCATCCGTAAAAACTGTCCACCGGGACCCTTTCTTCTCATATGGAACACAATAATTAAATGATTCTGCTAATGTTGGCTGCTATATAGCGGGTATTTGTGGGCTGCTGCGGTCTTGTACATCTCATAGTCAACAACAACTGTCCTACTGTGATGCATGCGTCTGTTTGAGATGCACCGGACCGTGGTTTGTTCGAGGTCTGACACTACAGAACCAAGCTACTGACGAGATGGTGCCTTTTTAGGAACGAACTCTTGGCTTGCTGCTATGTTGTTGTGTTTGTTTCTCTGTACAAAGTCAATGCGTGGGGGGAGGGCGGAGTCCACTATGAACTATGGGAGCCCATGAGGAGCGGCGGTGGAGCAAGTTAAAGAGAAAATCGGTTTTCATTTTTTAAAATCGTCCTAAACCACAAACTCGAATTAATCGATTTTACTGATTTATCGCCCAGCTCTAATTATTATATTATATACATTACCAATCATAGCATGCCAGTGTACCTGGGTTAGGTATTAATTCACAGGAAGCAGATTTGAAGATTGGGAAAAGGAAATGATGAAACTTTTCATTCATAAAAGATTCATAAAATCATGACAGGACGGTAAGAATGAGGAAGTAATGCTCTCTGTGAGAAGATCATTTCCACGGAAAAGATATTTTCAAATACTTTAGACCCCAACAAATTGGATGCCACAAGGCGGCTGCTGGTGAAGTAATATGACATGGCATGGAAAAAAAGCCTTAGCTGC